>JAYJMB010060490.1:0-26562 GCA_036873735.1 Pouteria campechiana | reverse complement strand
ATAGAGAGAGAGAGAGAGAGAGAGAGAGATAAGGGGGGAGGGGGTATAAGTCTTATTTTGAGTTATAAATTTGCACAACCTTTCATTAAATTTGTCAATGAAGTGTAAAATATATTTTAAAATTAGTTCATCATCCGAAAATAGAAATTTTAATCTTTTAGGGCATGTTTATATGATAGTAAAATAACAAATAAAAAGTAAGTTCAAAAGAAAGGCAAGAAGATTTTAGCAGAATAGGAATAATGTCAGTTATATAATAAAAGATATAAAATAAGTAAATTTCTTTGGGTGAAAAAATAAGGATCATGATTAAAACATAGAAAATAATAATAATAATAATAAGATTAAGCCATTGAGTCAATAAATGTGATGTTGCAGGCAAAAAAGGTTTTTACTCTACTTAGCTTTTGCATGGTGTATCCAAGAGATACCAGTTCAGAGGATATATGCTTCTTTTTTTATTTTTATAAGGGTATGTTTGGTTTATTATAAAGTTATAAATTAGATGTAAAAGCCCATTCATTTTATCTTCTCCTTTGGATGTGATTATACTTTTTTATTTTTCCCTTTATTGAATATAATTCTATAGACATTACTTTTACATAGCATCATGTTTTTAATTCCTATCTATATTTTTAAATTTTGATTTATGTTTTTAATTCCAATCTATATTTTTAAAATTTGATTTATGTTATTTTTATTCTGGCTAACACCACCCATTCTGCTAATATCATGACCGTAATTTTATATCCCTCAGTCGGATATTCTAGTTTTTTCTCCCTTCTTTCATCTATCTTGATATCAAACACGACAGAGCGATGTAAAGAACGAAAGTTTGCAAAAAGTCAGTTGTGCTTAAGCAAGTGGAGAGCCATGCAAGCGGTGATCGCTGCTGTATGCTGTCATGATTCAGTGAATCCAGAGTTTTGAAAGGTTGTAAAATGACTCGCACCCTTATTAAGCCGTTCGAGAGGAGCTTTTGTATTTTATTTATTTATGTTTTTCAACAGCCAGTTTTTTAAAATTCCACTGAAATTCCCAATGCTAGTTCTTATACAAAATTTTTACCACGATAATCTCTCGTTGTTAGACTCTCTGCTCGTATATTTCTGGAATGGCTTGGCTCTGTTTTTCATCGTGTTTTAGCTTTTTTTCTTCTTCTTAATTTATATATGGTTTCTTTCGTTCTCTCTCTAAGCTTTGTAGAGTGAATGGTTGTATATCAGTGGAGTTGATATTCTCCGTACTTTGTGGATTGAATGGTTGTATATTGGTGGAGTTGAATTGGATTTACGCACTCGTTTTCTTTTTCCTTTTTACTGAACTCTCAAGATTCTTGCTGCCCAATTGCGTGTTTTGAAGTCATCGTTGATCCCATCAACATGAATTCTTCACTTTTCCTGTCAGGGAATGGGGTTGTTGAAGTTACTGATTCTAGTAAAAAAAACCAAGGAAATTCAATCCAGTAGAACCTGGAGTAATCACTAGATGTTCTTTGGTTTCTTAGTTTTTTTTGTTTGTGTTGTCTTGTTGCAATTTGCAGAGAGTTTCAGAGCTCGTGAGGTTCAGTTAATGGGTTTTAAAACCATGGTCTCTCCCGATAGAGGTCAAGCGCCTCATTATCCGCCCCTGGCGAGGCAAGGCTCTATTTACAATCTCACCCTTGATGAGCTCCAAAACCAGCTGGGCTATTTAGGAAAGCCGTTGAACAGCATGAACTTAGATGAGCTGTTGAAGAGTGTGATAGCAGCAGAGGAAGGCCAGGTAATGCAGAATCCAGAAGCAAACAGTGCTAATGCCCATGCATCTTCTTCCTCTACTTCCTTGCTCCCTGGAAATTTGCATCTAAGCCAAACTGTCAGTCAGAAGACCGTCGATGAGGTGTGGAAGGGTATTGTCCAGCATGAACGAGGAAATGCTGGTGTGGATGGGTCGGTTCAACGGCAGCCTTCTCTCGGAGAGATGACGCTTGAAGATTTCTTAGTTCGTGCTGGAGCCATCAATTTGGTAAATCAGGATGTGGGTGCAATTAATGCCCAGCCATCAATGGCAATTGATCCAGCGATTGTAGCGACGCAGAGAGCTGATTGGTTGCAACATCACATGGCAGCTTTCCAACAGCAGCAGATGGCAGCGTTGAGTTCAACTTTGCATGTTCCATCACCAGTGTTCAGCAAATCAGCTGCTGATGCTGGTTATGGTGTGAACCAATTAACGATTGCAGTGACAATGCCGATGGTGGGAGCAGCCTCATCAGACTCTCAAGCAGCAGCAGCACCAGAAAGGAAGAGGCAGTATTCGGATGAGATAATGGAGAAGACTATTGAGAGGAGACAGAAAAGGATGATCAAGAATCGAGAGTCTGCAGCTCGTTCAAGGGCGAGAAAGCAAGTGTGTGGATTTAGACACTGGAAGCTTCTTCTTTTCTTTTTTTTTTAATTATCCGTAGTTTTGCATGGCGTGATTTTTGTTGCTGCTCCATTAGGTATGCTGATTTTTCTTCTTGGGATTGATTCTAGGCTTACACAAATCAGTTGGAGGATGAAGTATCAAATTTAAGGAAAACGAATATGTTGCTCAAGAAACAAAAGGTATGGTTAATTAGCAAACATATTTTCTTTGTCAGTTCAAGATCCGCTAATTCTTGTCATACCCAATATGTATTCCATGGTGAGTTATGGTTTCAATTCAACAAAAACTGTGACAGGTTTGTTAGAAAAATGTTGCTCTCTTCTTCACTACTATTTCTCTCTACTTTTGTTTTTCTCGGCTGTGTGTTGGTGGGTGGGGAAGGGAATTTGAAGTGCTGCACTGATTCTGAAAGACAGAGACTACCCCAAGATCTTTAACCATACTTCTCCTTTAGGTCTGAAGTGCAACCAAGTAAATGAAAAATAGTGAAGACTATTGGCTATCACCATGGTGGAAATTGTCCTCAATGGCATCAGTTAATGCTTCAATTATGAAGTAATACTTCATTCATTAATAAATTATATGATGGATTACATATACAATTGGTTATTTGATATGAACAATTAATATGGAGAGAGAGAGAGAGAGAAAACAAGTAATTTCTCAAGAAAAGCACGAAAGTTATGTGCCTGCCCACCTTGTGGTGAGTTCCCCTTCATTCTTGATTGTATTGCATGATGATGATATTCGTAAAATAATAAAAATCACTAGATATATCCTTCCTACAGATCTAGGTGGAGGAAATAGTGTGGAATTAGAGCATAGCTTATTTGATGTAATAGAGTGCTGTCAAAAGTTTCTATCAGAACAAAGACACTTGCAAATGGTCTATGTTTTGAAGCATTTCATCCCGGTGGATATTAGAGAATGTCCTCATGCACAATTGTACATTCCACACCCATCACTCTATAAACAGTGAAGAAAGAAGCTGCCATAAAAGAAAAGGACTTTTGCCATTAATCAGTTGCAGCTTTATCATTCCTCCTGTTATATGGTGGTGGATTGGAAGGGCAGAGATAAAAGGGATTTCTATAGAGCAGGCCTTTTGGAAAGCTTGTGAACCTTTTGAGTCACAAATAATCCCATATTGTGATACCATGAAACTTATGATGGAAGCAGATAGCACTTCATTGTAACATATGAGTTGAGAAATCTGATGAAACTATGAAAGGCGTTCGTCTCTGTTTTCCTTACTTTGGCTCTGGCTCATTGCCACTAGCAAGAGCTTAAATGCTAAAGCAGATAGTTCTTTTGAAACTAATACCATGATATTTTTGCCGTTCTTTGCAGGAGATAAACGCAATTTTGCCTTCGAAGCAAATTCAAGAGCCGAGATATGTTCTCAGGCGTACTAGATCTGCACCTGTTTGAAGAATGCAAATACCATCATCAAAAATCTACTCGACTCGACATCCAGCCTCGTCAATTGCAATTGAAGAATTGACCGGGCATTAAATAATCAAAATCAAAAGAAATTACAGTAATAAGCAGTTAAAATAATTTAAAGAATACATTGCATAGCTAAGTTAAGCGCATGCTCATCAAAAGGAGTATTCTCATGGGAAAGGGCGGTTGCTGTTTGCATGAGGTTTTCAGTTTGGTTCATTGCAACTTTTCTTAAATTTGTAAAAAGGTTAGCAATTTTTAAATTTTTTTATTCCCCAGTAATGCTGAGTTGTCCAACCAAATTTAAAAGTGAGGGCATGTGGATTTTTCCATGTCAAATGCCATGCCATGAAGTTATTAAATCATAGAATTTTGATTATTCGCAGACTTGTGGGAACACCCATTTCCAAGAGGGTTTTGGAGATTGTCTTCAAGATGGTTAACTGATGTATTTCTGTGATGAGTGGGGCGGGGTACAGTTTGGTTAGGTATTGCTGATATCTTTTTTGGAGTTTTTGAACCATTTGCTTCAGGAAATAATGCAATTAATATCAATTTTCACTCGTTGAGATTCAAGTATTGGTCGACTTAGGAGTTTCCATTGTGTTGTATGGAGCATTTTTCCTGGGTGATTGAGATTCAAGTATTGGTCAACTTAGGAGTTTCCATTGTGTTGTGTGGAGCATTTTTCCTGGATGATTGAAATATAAAATAGTCTCAAACGCTAATTCGAGCTAATCCCAGCATCAATGAAATAAGCTAACATTTCGGGACCTTGTTATGGCATATATATTCTTCAAGGTTAGCCATCCGTCCACAGTCTGCTAAGTACTAACGGACTTCACATGGCATCCTTCCAGTTCTGGGTCTCTTTTCATCAAGCTACCTTTTCATTGACAACTCCGGAAGGAGGAAGAGGAAGGATAATAATTAAAAAAGTAAGAAACTTTAAAAAAATAATAATAATATGCCGTCATTATCATCATTTATTATCATAAGCTATTTTTCTACTTAAGTACGTAATTTTTTGCAATGACTTCTAGCAGTATTTTTTCTTCGGACTTTCTAATATTCTTTCGTTATCTTTTACTTGAATAAACGATATGCCGTGATGAATGAAAATAAAATAAACACAATTTTAAGATAAAAAGAAAAAAACTATAATTAATGACGTGTGGCTAGTAAATGCTGAGGAGTCATGACTTGCTTGTGGTTGCATTTGTGTGTTTGTGCTTGGTGGTTGGCTGCCGACAAAGCTAGCAATGCGGCTTTGCGACGTGAGTGTCTTGTGAAAGCAGGCAGGTTGCACATAGCACACGATTGGCCCACTTGTTAAAATGGCTTAAATTCTACGGCTCAATTGATATTAGTTTCACCCATACTCCAATCCATTTTTAATCAAATCTTTTGCACGCAACGCATTGTTGTCAAGGGACCACGGAAAAAGATAGTGCCTTTATTTAGACCCTATAAATAATTATTTTCAGGACCTCATTCATCACTTGTACATGGTCTGGGTGGTGTAGTTGGTCATCACGCTAGTCTCACACACTAGAGGTCCCCGGTTCGAACCCGGGCTCAGACACTAAATTATTTATTATTTTTTGTTGAATATAATTTAAATTCCAAAAGTTTATTTCGCATAATTGAGCATGTAAAAATAAATTTTATTTAAACTAATTTATTCTGTGGAATGGAAAAAAAAAAACAAAAAATCTAACGAGTCCTGGCTGTGCTGCTTTGCTTTACCAAGGTTGACGCAGTGACCGTATCGATTTCCTCGCGTCCTGCTACGCAGTACCCTGCCCAAGGAATAAGAAACTCCAAAGTCCACCTGCGAAGCATCGCAACGCGCAAGGGGAGACGATGACTTCGCTCGCCCCTCCTCCGCCGCATCTCTGAAAGTTCTCTCGTCTTCTCTGCTAATTCCGTCGTCGATCCGTCTTTTCCAGGATTCATTGATCATGTCGGATTCTGCGACGAATCCTCTCTCTTCTTCCGCTCCTCTCATACCTCCTGCGATCGTCCCCGAGCCGAGCGAGATCGATCTCGAAGCAGGCCCCGGAGATCAAATCCAGTGCAGAATCTGTCTCGATACTGAAGGTTCTCTCTCTATTCACTCCAAATTCTCGCCTCTTTCGCATCTGCATGCGACGACTCTCTCTCCCCCTCCGGTTCGGTTGGCGCGGCATTTTCACTGAATTTGATGTTTTCGTATTCAATTTCCATGTTTCTTAGGATGGCGTGGTATTTTCACTGAATTTGATGATTTCTTTTTCAATTTCCATGTTTCTTTGGTTCTAATTGGAGTGAGGAAAGAAAGTGACTCTTTTGGGTAAAAGAATTTCATGAATTGCCTTTAGAACCGTCTGTCCGTTTTTTCATAACTGCCCGAAAAGCGTTGGGAATAGTCGGAGCTTAATTGCCGATGTCCGACCAATTCATTTAAGGAACAGGCAAAAATGATGCAATTTGTCTGGATGGTTGATCATGCGCTGCTGAGCGGATGGGTCGGATACTGTATGATCCTCGGTGTTTCAACTGCCTTTAATTTAGTGTAGATTGACTGCTCAAGATCGTTTCTTCTGAGCGGAAATGCAGTTTATACTGATGTAGAGACGAGTGGAATCTATATTTGTTCTTGTTGGATCTGCTTGGCTTGCAAATGGTGGTGAGTTGCACGCAGGCCAATCATGTTTTTACTAAGGATAGCTGGTTTACGCATCCCTGATAGTGTCTTGGCAGGAAGGATTAAAGGGTCCCTTCTGCCAATTGAGGCCTATCCTCATTTTAGGGAGTAGATGCCTTTGTGGTATCTTGCGTATTTGCAAACGTTGTGGCAGCCATTACTTACTTGAGTCTGACCAGCCTGTTATATTGCTTTTATTTCCAGGCAGGGACTTCATTGCTCCTTGCAAATGCAAAGGAACATCAAAATATGTTCATCGTGCCTGCTTGGATCACTGGCGGGCTGTACGGGTAAGCACAAGCTTCATGTGCATATCTTTTGGTGTGAGGAGAATTAGAATGTCATGAAAAGTTATTGTACTCTTCTAGATTGTGATGATTCGTATTGGTGGACTCAATTCTTGAATTGAAACTGAAGTTAAGTTGTCAAAATCATGAACCTGATTTCAGTTGCATTCTAAATAAGATAAATTACACCGAACTGATTTTCTAGACCAGTTGATCTTAGGACTTTTAGTTGACAGTTTGAATGTGAGATGGATCAACCTGCCAAACATGAGCTGGTCTTTTACTGTCTGTGCGAGTTGGTGGAGATGGAGAGGAACCCCTGATAAGAGGCAGCTATATTTTGATTTGCACAAGAAAAGATAACATGGAAAAACCATCGATATAGGCATAAAAAGAAAGTGAGAAAGGGCAAGAGCAGACTCCTCTGCAATTAGCAAGCAGTTTATTTTCTGATGTTGAGGATTTTCACATTTCCAAATTTTTATATTATTTATTTGGAAAATAAATTTACATACAAGTGACCTCTTATTGCACAAATACTGCATCAATTCATGTTAGTGAATGCCATCTTGAATAGCTTGAATTTGATTTCCTATTCTCATTTTCTGCAGGAAGGTTTTGCCTTTGCTCACTGTACAACATGCAAAGCTCCTTACTATTTGAGAGTGCAAGCTTTTGCAGATAGAAAGTGGCGTACCTTGAAGTTTCGTTTCTTTGTCACTAGAGATATATTATTCATTTTCGTGGCTGTTCAACTTGTAAGGCAGTGATACCATATGTTATTCTGTGCTATTTCTTAAAAGTATATGGCCATTTGGAAGCACCTCGTGGAAAATTAACTTAAAGGGTGCCATCCTGCAAGTCATCTCATTTGCTGCAGGTGCACTAGCAAACAAAGGCTATTTTGGCTCCAAAATCTTTTGAGCTTCCTTATTTACCATCCTTTCTTTGTCAGTGAATTCAAAATGAAATCCTTCCGCTTGCATATTTAACTTATGGCTGATTCATGGGTGCCTCAAAATGTTAAATCGGTGTTTAAAATATTAATCTCATCCTTCTTTTTTGGTTGGTGGATGTGTTTGGGCAGGTTATTGCATCTCTAGCGTATTTAGTGTATTTGATTGATGGTTTTTGGCATTATCGGCTGCGGCTGGCTTGGGGTTTTGAAAGTGAACTTAGTTTCTACTACATATGTGGTAATCTCAACAACCTGATGTTTGTGCTAGGTCATTCAAGTTATTCTTCTGACAAGTTAGTGCTCATAGACATTTCACATTTCATTTTCATTTTCAACCTTGTAATGCTGCTAGGAACTTTGTTCCATTATAACATCTGGAGTATTTGCTGCAAATAGGATAATGAGGAAAGCGTAATGTCACTGTTCATATGCCTTTAGTTTCCATCTGCATAAGTGCTAGGAAGGTCATCTACATAGCAATGCTAGTCTTTCATTGTCATCGCCTTAACATGCCTCAATTGATTGGGTTCAGAACATGAATGTGAAAATCAGTCCCATAGGCGTCCATATGCAGAAGTATTCACGAACTATTAATGATATTATTGAAATGCATAGGGAGATTTCCACTTCTAATGGAGGACTTCCCAACCAGTTGTTTTTAAACCACGAGTTTTCTTATTTTATTTTTTTCAAGGTGACTGTTGCTTGTCTTTCTAGTTAACCCTATGGCAGAAGTGCTCATTTGTGTGTGTGTGTGTGTGCGCGCGCGCATGTGCGTGCATGTGTTTTGGTGGTCTCCAGCCCGTTGGTGCATCTGTGTACATGTCAAATGGTTGATATAATCACCACAGGGAGGTCTCCAGCCAATTCGTGCATCTTTTTTCATGTTGAATGGTTGATACAATCACCTCAGGTAGGAAAGTAGAAACATTATATCTGATATTTAGTATATGGGTTCGTTTTATTATTATTCTTCTTTTATCTGGGTCTTAAACAAGAGTAGGATGCAAGTTCCTGTAAGACATTTGAATGCTTCAATATAGAAAAGTATATATATATCTTATAACAGGAGTCAATGCATACAATGCATTGCTACATATATTATGATGATTTTAGCTGTCCTTGGATGTGAAGCTGTGCCAATAAATTATGCTTGAGAATTTCCTAATCAGGGAAAATTGCTGGAAGTTTGTCCATCATAACATGTTTATAATTTATAATATATTTTTTTTAAAATTTAGGTTTATGCCTTTTGAATTCTTCAGAAGTTATTCATCATGCATTTTTTAGAGTTGTTTTTAACATTTGACTATAAATTATGGTTGATGGTTGTTCTAGTTGCCTAGCTTGTGTTCTTGCCTTCTTGCGCAATGCTAATGCATCTCTTGCTGTTTTATTGAGTGCAGGAGCACTGCTGTTTTTTGCATTGTTGGGATTGTCTGGATGTTTTATAACTTGCTATGATAGAAGAGTGCGCAATGATCTGGCTCAGCCATGCCGAGAATTATGCCTTTGTTGCTGCCAACCCGGGTAAAATTCTGCTTAATTTTATGTTATTTGCATTGTCATATCTCAATGCTTCTGAGTACATGGTAGTCATCCTGAGTCATATTAAGGGACATAGAAGTTTAATGTTTGGTTTATTTTCCTTCTTGTAAGCTGTAATTAAGAAGAGATTAAGGGGAAAACTTCAAAGATATGCATGCATATTTTGCATGTTCAAATTCAGGCAAAGCATTGATACAGTTGCGCAGAGTTGGTTGGTGGTTTGCTCAGCTTGGTCTGGTTACTCTGACCAGCAAACCAAGAAATTATACAAAGGCTAGGGCATGGGCATGACAAAATTTTGAATCCAACTGGGTCTAGAACACAGGCCATCCCTTTGGCTTGGGATTAGGCTGATATATGATAAGACACCTCCACCACACCTTGTCTCTTGGCAATTGGCATTCCTGAATTCAACCAAGAGATTGTGGTTTCTGTTGCACAATAACTTGTATCAGCTTTTTCTTCATTTCTATGAGGATATGTTGGGGAGAGATTTAATTTCTTCTTGTCCTGCAGAATGTGTGCTGACTGTCATCTGCCTGGGACACTCTGTATGTGGACCGATTGCACCACATGCTTTGAAAGCTGCGCAGGTGCAGCAGGTGAATGTGGTTGCTTAGGAGGAGCTGGTGAAGCTGGGTTACCATTGCTGCTAATCATGGGCTTAATTGTCCTTGGATTATTCACTGTGATTGGTATATTCTACAGCGTCCTTGTTGCTACCATGGTTGGCCAGCGGATTTGGCAGCGGCATTATCATATACTAGCAAAAAGGATGCTAACAAAGGTGAGTTTATGTTACTTTATTTCATATAGATCTTATGAATGCCACCGCAATGCCATTTCTTTCATAGCTTGTATCTCTTCAGTGGAGTCAACTTACCTTTTAAACGATGCAATAATTGAATGTTGGAAGAGAATCATTTAGTCAGCCCTGGTTTTTGGTAAGGCTGAGAGATGATGATCTGCATGGTCATTACTTTGATTGGTCAACGAGGTCGTGATATCATTTTTACTATTTTATGTAACTGTCAAAGGAGCGAGTTTGTTTGGTAGAGTTTGCTTGGTAGAGTTTGCTTGTATCTGTACCGAGTGAATCCAGTTCAGGCATTGGGGTACAGGTGCTATATATGAAACAGAAACTCAATGAATCTTATTGCATCTTTATGTAAGATATGGATTAACAATTAGAGTCTCAGTCCTGAATTGTTGTTCTTAGCAGAAACATGTCTTTCTGTTGCTAACTTGCTATTAGATGATATACGTAATAATGCAAAAGATAAAACCAGGAAACTCTTTATTTCATAGGTCCAGATATTTAGTATGTATCCTAGTTCAATACACAGCCTCACCTGATTCAACTGTGCTCTTGCATTTTCTGTCAACATGTTCGTTACAAATTGACACATAATGCATCATGAGCCAATGTTATTGAACTGATTAGACCTATGTAGCTTTTTGTCATGGCGCTTGACATGGACCATATTTAGTATTGTCATATGGTTGCATATAAGCTTATATTTTTGGAAGATTGTCAGAGGAGAAAGATCTCAGAAGTAAAGCTGCAATCTGGATTTGGCTTGTACAAGCAAGCAGTAGGTGTTACTGTCTGCAAAATGAACTATTGGAAACCATTTATGTCAACTGTTCAAAAAAGAAATTTTTAAAACAATGTGTTGGCAAAACAGTTGAACTGAAGTCATAATTGCTTGCACGAGGCAAGGAATACTAATTTAACCAGTAAGATGTGTTGCGCAAAGAGGCAACTAAAAAGACTAAAAAGTCTGTCATTGAGAGTTATATTATTTGGATCTTATACAAAGAGGGTCTCATCTTCTCATGTTGTTGTCCTTTTGCATGGAGAGAATTTCCCGCTAATTTGTCATTTTCTGCTGCTGCTATTTCACCAGTTGTTTGAAATCAAATGAAAAAAAATCATTTGTATGCACACCCAATCCGATCTTTTATAATTACCTCTCCTCCCCATAATACTTGTCAAATAAGTGCATGAGAGAATGAAAACCCACATCTCAGTCTTGACACCCTCAATCACTGTTTTTTTCCATTGCTGATGGTATTTTCTTGAATCCTTGAACCCATAAGTTATCTTTCAAGGGTAAAAAAAGTCCCGATGTTTTTTAGTGGAACGTAGGTGTTGCGTATAAAGAAAAAGATTTAAATACCATTTTCTAACTCTAGCATTTATTTTCAATATTTTTGGGCAGTAAAAGATATCACACTGCATGATTTTAAGATTAATCGAATCATAGAATTTTTTGCGTACCCAAAGAGGGTGTCAATGGTGTCAGTGATGTCAACGATGTGATCTATTCAGCTGCAAAGTTGATGGTGCATGACAACCTTATGTCTAGTCTCATCAGGCTGGTTGGCATTGAACTTGAAGGATTTTGTTCATGCACAAAGATGTCATTGAAAACTTAGACTTCAAACATTATTTAATTGTTTTGCAAATTTGATTTGTAAATATGATTTAATTTATTTTTCCAGCTTTGATTTCGTTAGCTCAATTTTCAACTTCGCATGTTTTAATGTCAGGAATATGTTGTGGAGGATGTTGATAATGAGATGACAGAATCGGATTGGACTCCCCCACCCCTCCCTCCCGAGCATGTTCAGCAGTTAAAGTCGCTTGGGCTGCTATGATTCAGAGCCTTCATTATTTTGCTTTGTTGATCGCCCAGCTGAAATGATCTTCATGATACCATGTTATAACGAGATGCAGAGTAAATGACAACCAATGGGGAAATGAAACAAATAGAGAAAGTGTTTTTATATGATTATAAATCACGGTGTAGGTGCGTCCATTCAACCCATGTGAGCAACATTCTGTTTGAGATTGGTCTCACAAATTAGTAGGGCCATGTTTCCCTACAAATGTATAGAGATGGAAGGAATGTTCATAAAAATTAAAATATTTTCAGTCTTCCCTTTGAAACACTGGATGCTGTTTATTCACGGCTAATGCCCATACCTCTAGAGCAGCTCCGACTTGGTTTCCTATGAATGAGATTGATGGAAGCACCATTGGATTAGTAAATGTTACAAAGCTGATTGAGTGGATTACATAGAAATTTGGGCTTCTTGTTCAAGCGTATCTAGAGTTGATCGATGTGGTATATAAAATCCGTGATTCGTATGAAGAACATTTGATGATGATTTATTTAAGGATGTGGGGGCGCACAAGCGCATGAAAAATTACTGATAGTCCATGAATGCCAGGTGTTATGTTGTGCTTAATACTTCAGATGTTCATTGCCATTGTCTGATTAGTATGTGCATGAGATGTCTCGTGCATATGTTTCATGTATATGGGAATTTACACCTCAAATCAGACGGCCAGATGAATCTTTTTTTTTTGTGGCAAGTGGCCCACATAGGCTAGATTCATTCTCTGAGTTGGGGCTGGCATGATTGGCGTAATGGATTCCTTGCATCGTGCTTTGTAGGCGGCACAGTTTATACAATCTCTAGCACTCAGGGTCAGGGATTACTTGCACATTCCATGGCAGCTCACTGTGAATGACTAGTTAGGCATAGCATTTCTCGTTAATCTCTGATAAAACACAGTGAAAAAAGTAAATGGTAGGCATCTTCAATTTCAACCACATGGATTCACAATAGGAATTGACTTGTATGAGAGAGAGAGAGAGGCGCAAATAAATTCATCTTCCATTTCAATCACAGAGGTATTACAATAGGAATTCACCGGACTATGTGAGAGAGAGAGAGAGAGAGAGAGAGAGATACTCAACCTTCATTACAAATGGGCAATGTACCCTAAACCATTTGAGGAAATGATTTTAGACCAACAGGTTCAAAATTATGAAGCAAATTACCACAAAAGTTACAAGTAGCCTGATGAATATTCTGCCCCTCAAGCACTGGCTTCTTCTCAGGCTCCAGCAAAATGACTGCTCCCCGTGAATGCTGCAAACAGCTTTCTTGTACACAGATATGAATAAAGTTATAGGGCTCCAAATTACTTCTTCACATGTTATATCATCGTATTTATTGCCAAGGAATATGTACACCAAGCGCAACGGCCTTTCACTTTTTCAGTGAACTAAAAATGTTAGAATGGAAGGCACATGGATCTCCATCTGTTGCAGACTTTTGGCTTCCAAGCTTATGTTCAACTCCCCAAGCCAAAGAATAAACATACCTTATCAACAAAATGAGCCCTATAAAGAAAACATATCTGAGAATAACTCATTTGATCCCATGGAAGAATATCAAACTCAATAGTATAGGAACTGGCAATATGGGCAGTAGATGCATCATGTTCTATCCACAAATTCAAGAACTCTATGACAACTGCTCTCCTTTTACAAGGCAAAGGACCCCAAGAATGCTAGGCTCACAATTTCGTTGATCCAAACTCATGATCTTGATCAACCCTGAATGAGAGATTCTGATGGATACAAGGGATCCTTGAGATATTGACAACAATTATTCAATCTTTCAATTGTATCTGCTGAAATGTGGACAGCTGCATTGACTCTCCAATATCCTCCTATCGAAGAGATTTCACAGCTCTCAGCATGTCAGATACCAATTATCTGGA
Organism: Pouteria campechiana; assembly: GCA_036873735.1. NCBI lineage: Eukaryota > Viridiplantae > Streptophyta > Magnoliopsida > Ericales > Sapotaceae > Pouteria > Pouteria campechiana. The sequence goes on along the minus strand of JAYJMB010060490.1, from coordinate 12,637 downwards.
TCATCCAAGCCATGAGCTAAAGCATAAATGGCAGGTCTTCAGGCCCACAGAAAATTCCGAGCAGTTGCTGCTATGTACTATAATAAGAGAGACAATCAGACCACAAATATCCCCAACAAAAATTTGTGGAATCCCAGAACATGCCAAAATGGAACTTCATCAGGCTCCTTGTCTCCCATCTTTTGATCATGGAAGATGAGTACCCATCAATATTTGTAGTGATTGGTGTGTTTAATCGGTCCACAATAGATTGTGTAACACTAAATCCCATCATTATGTCTGGAGGATATTTTCCACAAACATTCAAAATTATGATTCTTCTTCAACTTTGAATATGTATCAAAAGAACATGGAAATCAGTGGTACACAATCCCTGAATAACTGGCTATGGCCAATCTGTCACATTGATGAGTGGAAATCACAAGCATGCAATTCCCATTCTACAGCTCCCAGGGCACAAGTATCTCTTTTAATCACTTACAAATTTTGAAGAAACATGGTCCAATTATCTTTTTGTCACGTCAATGATCATAGCTCTAGTCCAGTGTTCGATGTCTTCAGCCTGTGATGGTGGAGGGGGAAAGGTAGGATGCTCAACAATATCCCATCCTTCAGCTAGGCTTTCAAACTTCCGTGCATCAATCCCATCAGCTATAGACAGGAAACTAGCAGCTGAGTTCGAAAGGTTGTCGCATGTGTTTCGCTGCCACAGAAAATAATTAACCATCAAGAAAACACAAGAAATTTGTGACTAAAAGAAGGCTCGTGGGATAGCAGGAGCCAATAAAGTTTTCATTTTATTTTAGGTTAATCATACAAATGGGTGTCTCCTAGATTTAACCATCCATCAGGCATGCTTTACCTCAAGCAGACGACAATGAAAAAGTTTGTGGCTCAAACATCCAGCCATTCAACTAGACGATTTTTAATGGAGAAGTTCAATAAAACTTTTCTTTAGGAGTTAATTCAACAGACCATAGAAAAATCGGCACTTGATGGACAGTCTAGTGAAGACATAGCCCAAGATCAACAGGAATGGCACAACAAGATCCACTAGCTAACCCCAATTAGATGGGAAGCAGTTTAAGATATGATGATAATGGTCTAAACATGGCATTATGGCTTGTTGTCAATCTCTGGATCCACCAATAACCTTAGGAGCTGATTGGTTGCATGGAAAGGAAAAGAAATCTACAAAAAGAAAATTTAACTCTCAATGTGACATATAATTACCCTATCAACTCTACTTTTTTCAATCAGTATTTATCTTTTCTAACAAAAAGTCTATCTATTTTATTTTTATTCACTTTATGATCAACATCATCCCATATTTAGCTAACATCATTTTCTTTTCTTTGTTTTCCTTTCCATCCAATCAGAAAATGTAACAAGAAATGCAGTCCAACCTATAGGAGGTTTGGAGTAAAGGAAACATCGAAGTGACAATGGAAAAAAGCAATTTGATGCTAATGTAGCAGACTACACGCAACTAATACATGAACCATAACAATACTTGTTTATCAAAAGGATTCCGGCTTATTCAAGAGAAGAACCAATAGCAAAAAGAGGATGACTAAGAGACTTATAATTGATTTATTTTTTTAAATAAAGAAGAAGATGGACTGCTTCCTTTGTTAAATGAAAGCATGATGCATTATCATCATCAAAAAGTTATTTCCCACCTAAGTGGGTCCAGCTACATGGATTATGTTATGCTATTCTTGTCAATATTGAGTTATGTCCTCATTATTAAGTCGAAGCCTTTTCATATCTTTCCTAATAACCTCTAACCGAATTTTTTTGGGCCTTTGCCTAGTGATGCAACACAAGTAGAAAAAAGAGAGAAGAAAGAGGAAAAAACTTCTTAAGGGAATAAGAAGAGAAGAAAGAGGAGAAGTAAGGAAGAATTTAAGAAGGATTAGGGCAACAAGAAGCAATGTATTTCAATTATCAAGTGTTATTAAACCTTAATACAAGCTACTTTATTCATAGACTAAAGGCAAAACCCTAAAATATACGTAAAATACAAGTAATAAATAAAATACCAAAAATATCATCTAACCCAAACACAATGTTTTAAAATCCCTAATAAAATGAAAAAACTTCAATTGCTACAATTGCACCTAGAATAAGTAGAAATTGGGGGCACATCACGATCCCCATCAAATTCTCCCCCGCTTGGAAGAACGCTTCACTTGAGTGTTAGCATAATGATACTGATCAAGCAAATCTGGGTCCAACTTTTGAAGTTCCTCCTCGGATATCCATGTAGCATCAATGTCATGATTGTTTCTCCACTTAACAAGATACCTATATAATTTGCCTAAAAAAGAAGTAATAAGCTCATCCTAGAGGATACTCTCAACCTGATCTCTGGGTGTAAACTATATTCGGGGTAAAACTGGAACAGAATCAAAAGCTAAAGAAACCCCTTGGTTTAGTATTCCTGCTGGTAAAAGAGGAGACTCGAAAGTGCCTCTATAAGGAAGTAAATCTTCCACATTGAAAGTTGAACTAATTCCTAAATCTGGAGGCAAGTCAAGAACATATGCATTTTATACTAATTTTCATAAGATACGAAAAAGACCATTAGCTCGTGCATGCAACTTTTTAAAAGAATTTTTAGGAAATCTCTTAAGTCGCATATGAACTATAACATAATCACCTTCATTAAACTTGTGATACTTACAGTGTACATCAAGCTTATAAGTTTCATTACTTAGAGCAATTTTCTTTCTTATAGTAGCATGAATATGTTCTGCAAATGTATCAGCAGAAATAGAAACACGAATATCAAATGACAAGGGTACAAGATCAATGGGAGCATGAGGTGCAAAGCCTTGAACAATCTCAAATGGGGACTTTTCTGTGGATCTATTAACATAATTATTATAGACAAACTCCGCAATGACCAAGACTGAATCCCAAGTACCTAAATGCTCACCTACCAAACATTTAAGTCAATTTTCCAAACTTCGATTAGCAATCTCGGTTTAATCATCAGTTTATGGGTGAAAAGCAGAAGAAATTTTCAATTTGGTATCAAAAAGTTTCCACAAAGTTTTTCGGAAATAACTCACAAAACGGACATTCCTATTAGACACAATAATAAATAGCAACTCATATAATCTGACAATTTTTCTTACAAATAATTTTGCCACATATGATGCATCAATGGTCTTTTGACAAGGTAGAAAGTGAGTCATTTTTGAAAATCGATCCATCACCACCAAAATAGAATCAAAACCTTTAGGAGTCTTAGGCAAACCAAGAATAAAATCTATGCTAAAGTTTTTCCAAGAAATGTGTAGAACTGGTAATAGTGTGTATGACCCTGTGTATTTTTTTCTTTACTTTAGCTAGCTGATATGTTCAACACACAGATATAACTCTAGCAACATCCTGTTTCAAATAAGGCCAATAAAATCTATCTTCAACTGGAATTATTGTCTTATCTCTACTAAAATGTCCTGCAGTGTCTCCTGCATGTAATCCTCAAATCGAAAATTTGCGCAATGAAGTGTTAATAATACATAACTTAGAAACCTTAAACAAATAATCATCCTTAACCACAAAATCAACATATTCTTGACAGTTTTCACTCTGTACCTCCTAAAAAATAATACCAAACTCTTGACATGTAACATACTCATCCTTCAACCTATCAAAACCTATAATATTGACACTTATTGTTTGACACTCATCCTTCAAAACAGTAAAAGAGGACTGTTTTAAAGAAAAAAATCTAAAAAACCCAAAAAAAAAAAAACTTTTGGTCATCTTCCCCAAGCACCAGCAAAATTTCAAACCCACGAAAGATTGTTGACATTGTTCGCCCAATTAAAGTCGTCAAATAGTACTTCCGACATCAATGGTGGTCGAAACTGAGTTCTATGACGTCGAAGATGTATGGTGGATGAATCAACAGCAGCCGAAGATGAATCCAGTTGTTGTGGTGTCGTTGTTTTGGCTCACTAGAAACAAGGATGAAGGCTAAAATCTTGCATAGGTGGTTTCGATGCTAGGGAATCTTATTCCGACACTACAATGTTGCCGAAAACGAAAAGGAATGCCTAGCAGTGACTCGTGGAGGCGATGGGAGGTGCTGACGTTGCCGAATATGGAGGAGAAACCCACTAGGGTTGTCGAAAAACGAGTTCTGATGCTGCTAGTTCCTGGAATCGAAGTGGAACCTTCGCAGTTGCCAAATCAACACAAAAATCTCGGATTTGGAAGTCGTAGCCTCTACACTGATCTCCAACAATAGCAATGTTGGATTCTGCCTCGAAGACAAAAGTTGCAAAAGCTAGAGTTCCGTATGCAGTTCCAAACCATTGCAGAATTGCGTTGATTAGCGACAATAGATGGAAAAAAATTCACCCCGGGTCTGCTCTGATACCAAATTGATGTAGCACAAATAGGAAAAAGAGAGAAGAAAGAGGATAAAACCTCTCATGGGATAAGAAGAGAAGAAATGGGAGAAAGAAGAATTTATGGAGGATTAGGACAAAAAGAAGCAATGTATTTCAATTATTAATGTATTTCAATTATTAAGTATTGTTAAACCCTAATACAAGTTATAGATCGAAGGCAAAACCCTAAAATATGCGTAAAATACCTGTAATAAAAAAATACCAAAAATACCCTCTAACCCAAACACAATGTTTTAAAATCCTTAATTAAATAAACAAACCCTAATTGCTACGATTGCACCTAGAAGAAGTAGGAATTGGTTACACATCACGATCCCCATCACCCAGTTCTCTTAAAACCTTATATTCTGAAAAATTCATTCCTCCTTATTGGTGCTATTAGGAGAAATGAATTTCTCACCATAGAAGGCTATAAGAGAACTAGGGGAAGGCCAGCGAGAGTGTATTTTCAACATCTAATGGTAAAGCACAAGTTATTCGATAATCTGAAGGCCTTCCATTGCAATCAATAGTTGTTTATACCATTGTAGACGTTGTATGTGTGCTCTCGGCCAAACTTCTTGATGAAATGTCTGAATTTACATGCCAAAAGGATCCGTTCAATTGTTGAATTTTCTCACAAGACCTGCAAACAAAATAGTGTTATTAGAAGGGAGGAAAACCTTCTTGGATAAAAAGTCAATATGCACATGATTTTGAGAATAGGGCAGGAAAACAAAATTCCTTTAAAACATTACAACACAGTTTTCCCAAGTCATGATGCCACACTTTCCTTCCTTTATGCCATGTTCCCTTTCCTTCCAACACCTTATCGTTTCAAGTTGCTAAACATGCAGCTATGGCTAGCAAAATTAAATTGACCATTTATAACTGCATGCCAATGAGTAGAAATATCCCCTAAGAATGTGATAACAAGCCACTGTATTTCTTAGATATGAACCTTCATAAGTGCATTTTTTTACATGGAAGCATCCCATGACTACATGAAGCCATGCCGATCTATTCCCTTAGAGATAATCCTTTGTAATTGCATATCTACGTGAAGGAATGTGCTTGAATTACTTGCTTATGGCTAATATTTCCAAAACCTCCAATGATGGAGCTCTCTGTTTGAAGATCATTAGCAATCCAAGGTAACTAGAGATTTCTGGAACCATCCTAAAGCAGGTGTTATTTCAAAAAACTGTCAATATTTTGAACAAATGCAACAAATATCTATACTATTGAAGATTATTCTCACGACATGCTCCATTTTCTATCAAAATTACCATTCTGAAACCCATATCAGAAAAAGAAGACTGAGGGGAGCTAATGGACAGAAAAGGTTATGTTTCTCTCTTTCTTGGTATTTTATGGGTAGTTATATATTATTAATACAATTGTAATAAATGTCTACCACATGATCTAGGTACATTTTTCCTACTTTTAATGCATCATAAACTAACCCTCAAAAATATGGATGGAATCTCAGTTTATCAACTTTAAAGAATCCTAATTCATCTCAAGTAAAAGCAACCATACTGATGCATAGAACAAGATCAAATTCACAAAAGAAGACACCACAGACCTTGAAGGTGCCATTTTCAATGACAAAACAGAACGAATTTCCCTTGAAGACGATAATGTGCTCAGAAGTTTTGCAAATGCTTCAAATGTAGATGCCTCAGATGGAACGTCTAGATATAGGAAGTTGTAGCAGCATGCTGTAATGCATGCCACACTTTTCTTGAGAAGTGATATCCCTTTCTGCAAGTCCTTGTGAGTTTCAACTGAATGTGGAGAAGCAGAAGAATAATTGAAGCTACTACTTCTAGCAGCCTCAAGTAGGGGTCTCTTTTCTGACTCCATTGAAGTGAAACCAAAATTACTAGAGCTTCTATCAGACCATGAATCCCCGCCAGCAGAGCAGCTGTTTTGGCGTGGTATGAAAAGAGGATATTCATTACTGCACAGATAGACAGTCAATCATATAAGAAGACGTGCCAGTGTTCAGATAGAGTAGCAATATCCATAGGTAAGGAAGGCACCTTCTAGAAGATGGACGGGCATCCCAATATGAATCTCGTTGCCATATGCGTGAACATGAACCCTGATGCAACATTTTTACGTCAAGAACATCAAGCAGAACCTAAGAACTGTGAGACCCAGGTAACTGTCCAATACTATTACATAGTTGTGAACTTCTATTGCTCACAAGGACCAACACATTGCTTTATGTGAATTAGTATTTCTGTCAGTAACAAATCAAGGCTTACCGCAAATCCTGAATTATGAAGCGCTGGAGCAGCCAAGACCTTTACAATGAGGTTCAGAAGCTGTACCATGTATCTGTTAATTAATGGCTTGTAATTAGAAGGAAGTTCATAAAATCTGAACAAAGATATCTTATTCAACTCATTCTCTATAAACAGTTCTTTAAAAACACAGTGCTGCATTGGGATGAAATTTCATCACTAATGTCTATGAAATCATGACAACAAAACAACTAAAAAGGAATTTTTTTATAAAAAAAAAAGAAAGAAAGCATAAATTGTTAATTTTCCAGGTAAGAGCAGTAACCCGAGTGAGGCTGCAAGTTCCTCGGATGGAACAGAGTGGGGATCAAGTCCTTTAGGTAAGCGTGCATTACATATTTGATCATATTGACAACCGGAAACATCCTTTCTTTCTCCATCCGAATTCACCTGGCAAGGAAAACAAACTCAATCACGTGATCAATTGAAGAAAAAGCTCTCCTTCAAAACCCACACCCTTTCCAATGAAGTGTCAAACCCATAAAGAAACATCATGAAAAATGAATCCACATCATCAATCCATGTCCATCAAACATCTATTCATATTATTCATCACCCATTACAAATTGTAATAGTTTTGCTGCATTGTTGCTGCTAAACAATGACAATCTGCAGTATCATAACATCACAGTGGTTATTATTGTCAGCAATCTACATGAAAGGAGCACAGAGATCTTACTCGACGCTGTGGGAACAATTTGCATATCTGCTTTATTATCACAGATTGTTTGTGAAGACGTTCAGAAGTAATGTGCATCTGCAACCATTAAATACAAGAAGCATCAAACACTGTTGTGTAAAATGCAGAATTAAGAGAATGGAGAAAGCATAAGATTATTTCTCAGATCTAGCAGCTGCAGAACACAACGCATACCGATCCCAAAGCATGCATTTGGCAAGAATCTTACATCGTAGCACCAGGAAGTGGTGGAAATCATATCTTTAAGACTCTAGTTTGGTAAAGTTTCAGGAAGAATGCGTGGGTAAGAATATATGGGAGTACCCAATGCATAAGACTCCCACCAGTGCAATGTCTTGGGGGGAGCAAGATAAATTCAGCCTTACCTCCGCAATTTTGAAGAGGCTGTTTCCATGACTCAAACCTGCTTCACCAATGATTCAGGAGAAGAGATTTATCATTACTCCAGGTGACACCATTAATGCATGGGTAAGAATCCCCAGTATAAACTCCCAGTGAGCATAAGCTCTTTCATGGCATTGAGATAACAGTCACATGGATCTAGTTGATATGCCTACGGCTGTTATGTTGACTTCAACTGAGAAATTCTAGACCTGTTATATGACTACAATACATGCTTTGCTTTTTTCATTTTCACTCACTTCCATGGTTTGCCTTATCCCCCAGTAACATCAGCTCAAAACAGAAGACAAATGACAGAAAGAATCAATGATGTATGAGTCTGAAGCCTTTGCTGGATCTACTACCTTTTGCACTGTTAATGGGCAATAAGTCAATCACTGAACATGATAACGCACTGGCCATGACTCACATCAATGTGACTATTGTTACCAAAGAGAACATCTGCATAGTCCTCAGAAGTCAGAACCACTTTCTGGATAGAGTTTTAAGCATTGAAATTGCTTATGAAGCTCAATGTATGAGCCCACAGAAATCCATTGTGTCACAGAGTGTGGTACATCAAAAATCCTTTCTACTGATTGAATAATGAATGAAATATTCCTGAAGTATGAGTGAAGAGCTCATAAAATGTAAGCACATGGAAAAACGAAAAGGAATTCATTAAAAACCTATGGAAACCATTTATGCAAGCATAGAAAAGACATTTGTTGGATAAGAATAAAATGTGAAAGAGATTAGAGAGTACTTACAAGGCCTAGATTCTGAGTGCAAATAAGGTTTGGGTAGAACTTCTCCAGCTGCTCAATACGATTTCTTTCCAACTGTAAAGAAGCATCTACTGGTTTAAAAAAATATAAATAACAACCATTTTTGTTGGCACAAAGAGGCACACTAGTATAGTACCTATAAACATCAAACTTCAAAGGTTGTTAACAAAATTAAGATATTAGGACATCGTCTTACCATAGTAGAAGCAGATTCCAACAATGCATATCGGGACTTCAAATCATTAGACGTCTTCTCAAGCTCTGCCTCCCCTGCAAGAAGGGTCGGACGTGTAGCATATAACTATTAGAGACAACATTGTCTGTGCAAATATAAATATAACCAGGTGGCATATTCGAAAGTACTTATTAAGACACCAACCTTGTGAAAGTTGTTTCTCTTTAAGACGAAGCCGCTGCCTCAACCATGCAAGTTTCTCTTTTTGAGAAACTCTCCACTTGTGTTGATCATCTGCTTTATTCTGGTGAGAGAAGTACAAGAAAACAAAAAGCATTGTAAAATGTAAAGGATGCATCCATCTCAAGGTCCAAAGCATGACCAGCATCTTGGACTAGTGGTAACAACAGCCTTTTCAAAGTCCTTAGTTATTTTGAGATTCACACATGCACAAATGCAGGTACTGAAAAAGAAAAGTAATAACCAGCAAAAGTTGTTGTAAATGAATGCATCAACTTCAGTTAGGCTCCAGATATTTTAGCATGGCGTGTGTGCCCTCGTATATAGGCTACGTAATATCTCATGGTCACCAACACTGACCATTTTAGCCCATGTTTTTTCTTTGTGAAAATTAAAAACCACAACCAGGGTCACACCCTGAACAACCACATGCAATGTTAGGATGGGCTTAGTTATATTCAGATTCAAGTCCCCTAAAATTACAGCATGGTTCAGACACGGCCATGAGATAAACCAACACACTTTGCTTTAAGTTCAATGTGTAGGACTTTTATAAGTTATTTGCAGTGGGGATCTCCATAGGGTCAGGTTTCATAACCAAAAGGCAGAAATTCAGTTCAGGACCTTCAGGTACAGAAGAATGATGTCAAAGGAGACAGCTTGCAAACACTGAGTTATGCAGCTTAAGTCCACAAAAGGTGCAGCATGAAATGTGATGAGAAAGAGACCACAACTTATGTAGGGAGAAAATAAGAATCTTCTCAAGATGTTAGCATCCACATGCACAACATGAAACATTCCAGCAAGGATTTAAAGGATCATGGAATTACCAGTCATAATAGATCATTACTGGGTGAGACTAATCACTGAGATATTCCTAACCAACCAACCATAGAACTCAGACATCATTGTTCTAACTTCAGTAAGTCTTTGGATATTCCAAAAGGAATCAACAGGAAGCAGTCCAAATTAATATGATGAGAACCTGAAGCTCTGGAAAGATTTCAACTACCAGCTGGTTGAAACTTTTTTTCTCATTTCTAGTTATTATGAAAGCTCTGTACCCCAAGTTAAATGAGACTCAAATTCTGCCCATATTTGTTCTACCAGGAGTTCCTGGAGCTTACTTGAGAGATTTGGTAGACATTCTATTATTTTAATCAGATTCGTGGCTCAAGCAAAATTTGCACAGTTTGTTCAAGTGTGTCCATTAGCTTACATATCATGATCAGATAAACAAACATAGCCAGTATGAGATATGCAGCACACCAAACAGTCAGAAATATAATGAAATGCAGCCATTCTCCTAACAAATCAGTGAAATCAGAGCTAAGACACACCTTTGCCATGAGTTCTCCACTCAGTCTCATGTACAGGGAATCCCGTACAGTCCTCAATGATTTCAGCATTGTGCTGTAGTCATTTAATCTGCAATCAGAACAATACCATAAAGGCTCAATTGCTACACTGCATCGTTGTAGCAAAACTGACTTAAAGAATGATCGGGGATGGAAATCAGTGCATGTAAATATCATGAATAATAGCAACGATATCATTAATGAGGGTATTACACAATCCATCTAACCTGGATTCCTTTAGCTTCTTTTCCTTCTACTTTTTTTCTTTTACCTTTTTTTTTTCTTGGCCACCATTCTGTACAATGGTCATGTCTTTCAGCAATGGCTAAACCAAAAATCCATCAACAGCTTACTTCACATCGTGTACTGGAAAACTTATTTTTCTTGCATGTGGAACACATGATTTGCTGGTCAAAATTCTATCGGCAACCCAGTTTTGCAGCTGCAGCCTCCCCTCAATGTGGAATCAAACACATGAAACACCCCAAATCACCTAGTCCTTCCATCTCTAGGAAACCCAACTCATCAAATCAATCAAATCTGGAAAAGCACTTCTAACAATTTTCCCTTGCCCAGAAATCAGAATCTCCAAAGTCTCCAAATACAGCAAATAAAACATATATCCATCGACTGAATGGTGAATAACGCCCGTTGGTGGCGCTATACATCATGGATGTCCATGCTTACAGAAATTTGAAAATATTTCATGAAATTTGAAGCAACCAATCAAAACCTAGCTAGAAATTAATCTGCAGTTAAGATGGCGATCGAAAACCTCACCTAGAGAAAACAGCAAACCATATTATTCTAAATTTTCGAAGGAAAAGTCGAAAGAAAGAAACTCTAAATCCAGGCCGACTCTTCAAACATGGAGCTCAGATGATCTGACCTGTAATTCACACAAGCTGCACAGATAGACGCGACGTTCGAATTCTCGCAGATCGTGCAGCCAGTGGACCTTCTGGTCATCGTTTCGTTTCTTCGTCTAGATGCAAATCCGACAAAACCACTACCTGGTTGATCGGAACTCGCCGGAGAATTTGCTAATCTGTCTGTAGTTAACGAGTAATCAGGTGCCCAGAAGCACGGAACAAGAGCCCTAGCTTTGGAATTCCAGAGATATCCAGCTTCAATTTCAGGGTTCGAATTTCAGGGTTAAGCGCAGAAACCGAAAGAGAAAGATGGTGTGCTTGAGAAGATTTGAACGCGAAACGCAGGAGCTGGCGGCTGAGGAACCGGCTCTGGGCATTCGATTGCAGACGGTGAAATCTTGTGGGCCCTTCCTGCAATAAACGGTCAGGATTTTGCGTGGGGCCTATGACGGATTAAAACTCATTGGATTGCATGTGGCACAGGAAATGAAGAATGCTTTCGGTGCCGAGTCGAGTCGAGATTCAATGCCTTTTCCAGCTTTAGTTACGACATGGGCTGTCTTTCGGCCGCCTGGTTTTCCAGGATTGGATTCTTTTTCCGCCCCAGCCGCACTTGTGCGCGCTTTGCTTCCTTGCCGCGCATGGAAATTGATTCGGCCTATGATTGGTTGGGAATCTTAGAAAGTTAAAAACAGTTTTAACCTGACCCAATAGTTTGGGTGGAGTTAAGGCCATGGCGAGCCGGCCCAATTTGCATACTGTTTGTCAAATATCGCGCTAATATATATAATTACATATCGTTGTTTTATTTCATTTTTAGACTTAATCATAAAAATTCAAAGAACGATGTGTTAAAAGCCTTAGAAAGCCATTTGTGGATGTGAATTTATTAATGAATTCAAAAATGATGATTCAATTATGTTTTAAAGCAGATGCATCAATTCAACGTACATCCGCATACTGATAATGATAATATATTGTTTCAATTAAAATTCCATCATATATTTATATAATCGACTACAAATTTCCACAATTAAAAAATCTGATTTTTTTAAAAAACTGGGCTAAGAATATGTCCAACCCAACCTAACCTAATTTAGAACCATGAATGTGTCCGTTTTGAGTAAAAAGGATGAGCAAAAGCCCTCTTGTGGTAAAAGAAAAGTAAAAGCATCTTTTTCATGTTGAACTGACATCTAACCATTCCTAATTAACTTGCATTTTTAATAGTAAAGTCCATCTAAGTTTTGAATAAAAAGATTTTTCGTGTCTTAAATAAATAAATAGTACTACTAAAAATGACTTAAATCCAATTATAGCACCATAATAGGCTAATCGAGAATACATAAAATAGTACCAAATTTTCAGTGATTACTAGCAGCGCTTATCAGCGCCA
>JAYJMB010060489.1:0-72271 GCA_036873735.1 Pouteria campechiana | reverse complement strand
TGTTCAACATAAAGGTTGTATATCTTGAAATCATATTTCCAACAAATCAATAATTACATAATTTCAAGAAATTATGATCAAAACAACAAGACTGTTCTAAACTGTTAAAAAGTAACAATGTGAATTATTAGGCCACTTTAGTTAATTTTGTTGACATATTTCTGGGATGATCTAGAAGAAATTTTTAACATAAAAGTTGTATTTATTGGAGTTATATTTTCAATGCATCAAAAATCATATCATTTGGATATCATATGAAAAAGATATACTCCAATTACTGAGGCTATATTTGGTGAAAAATTTAAGGACGAGATTGAATAAAGTTGTGCTTGCATAATGTGGCATATCCTTGCGGAGCACCAAGTCTAAACCTAAATAACCCTAAGCAAGAGATCCCCCCACCCCATTTTCTCCCTCTCTTCTCATGCCCAACCTGGGAGAACAAGCAAGCTATTTCTCCCATGCCCCATCTTCCATCAAATCCCAACGAAATTGCTTGGGAAAAATTCTCAAGCAAAAGAGAGATCATTTCCACCCCATTTTTATCCTTTGGGATATTATTAATCAACAAAACTTTGCTAATATGTGAGAGTCCTTGCTGATTTGAGAGGAGAATTGAAGGAAGAGCTTGATTTTATCAAAAGAGTGAAGGTAAACTCATTTCCCCAACTCAATTTTTGGTATATGCACGATTAGGCCATTTTGTTGATCATTTGGGGATGATTAGGGATGGGAACCTTGATGAAATTTTAGGGAAAAGATGAGGGAATGGATTGTGATAAAATTAGAAGGGTAAATAAGATGTTTTGGGCATGATTAAAGGCCCATATTGCTATCCACAAAAGTGGACAGCAAGAATGATGTTATGGAGGGTGGAGTTGCATGATTTCGACATTGATTTGGTGTCATGATCTATTTAAATAAATTTGGTTATCAAGGAATGATAATTTTTGACTATTTGATGCTAATTTATGATGATTTATAGCTTAATATTGATGAAACATTTTTAGATTGAACATATGCATGCTATATGTTTGTTTAAATGTCAAAAAGAGAAGTTGCAACATAATGCCTTAAAACACCAATTGTTTGGACATCATTAAGGTTTAATAATATATTTAGAGGTGATTAATCATTAAATAATGGTTAATGTTATACTAAAGAATAGTTTAGTGAATATGGAAAAATTGAATTTCAAGCATATATGCTCAAGATGTTTCTTGAGATGCAAGATGTATGTTGAAATGCAAGAATATACTGTTTACGGCATGAACTTAATTACGTAATCTATTTGGGCATGAATCCTTGTTAATTAGTGATCAAATGGTTTTTTCACAATGCTAATTAGGTTATAGATTAGTTAGAATGAATGGGAATTAAGCTTTAAGTCATGTCTACAACTCATTTGTGGAAAAGTTTAAGGGAAGGGTTGTTTCAGAATGCAATGATGCAAGGGTTGTTTTAAATTAATTTTTGTAACCAAATTAGCATGATTATGATGTAATTATGCTGATGAATATGTTAGTAATTAAATTTGTAAGAAAGGAAATGAATTTCATATGTGCTATGTTGATAAACTACACAATTTAGAAATGCATGTTTTGTGTCTGACAAAATGTCTAAATGAATGGGCTATTTGAAGGTGGGATGGAATTGCATGATTTATGTTATTAAATTAACCATTGACTATGTTGATTATGATGGGGCTGAAGTGTTAATTATATGGGGAAATAGATTGTGAGTAGGTGTAAATGCACGATGAAATGTTTTCATGGAAAAATTATTATGTAAATTGAATTGCTATGTATGTAGGACCCATGCGGCAAGGATGTTGAACTTACTTAAACAATTGAATTGAAGGCTAAGATTGAAGCTTATGCAAGTGTTGTACTTTAAGGTAAGTAGGTATAATTATTTTCAATATGCGAATGTTTAAAATGGATGGAAATAGTGTCTATCCCATATGTTTGCAAACGAGCATGGATGAAATGATTGTTAGGGATAGTGGATATCTTGTGAATTTTTGTTTATGTATTTATGTATATGTGTTAAACATTGAGATGTATTCTCATCATTCTTCTTTATGGACTAAGACGGATACCATGTTTATGCATGTAAACATGTATGAGTGAATAGAGATAATGGTTATCCCATGATCCTTGTGTTTGTAAAGTATGCGTATAAGTGTAGAATGTTTGGGATTGTGAATATCCCATGAATTTTTATATGCTATTGTGGATGCATATGTGAATTGGGAGTAGTGAAGATCCCAAGATTTATGAATTGGATGTGTTATGATGTGATGTAATTATGTATTAAATTACTATGTAATGCAACATTTCTTGGATTATATAGTATTCTTGTAATATCATAATTGTGACTTGATATGTTTAACTATAAGTTGCACTTGATGTATTTATGCCTAGATGGCATAAAAACAAAAAATTGAGATCATATTCATGCTGAATATACTTTTGGGATGCCTGATGGACTCCTCTTGTTATTTACGCTTTATTATACACCTACTTACTAAGTTTGCCCGGACTCACCCCTTCTTAATATTTTTTTTAGCTGACAGGACAGGTAAAGAATCCCAACTATGGATTGGGCCTGTTAATCCAGATTTGAATACATCTTAATTCTGAAATGATAAATTAGGATTAAATTCCCTTCATATTACATTTTTAAGCATAATTAAATTTTTGTAATAAGATTAAAATGACGCATATTGTATAGCGTAGGCATGTCACAGTGATATATTTGTAATTGTAGTTGTGTGATTGCCATCATGACCTGGTTCTAATTTTGGGCAGAGCTGTGAGTATGGGTTTGGTGTTTAGTATTTAAATGTAATTGATGTTTTGTATTGCATTATTATTAATGGAATGTGATATTACACATGTATATCAAGTGCAAATGCCTTATATTTTAGGGAAGACTCTATCAAATTTTTGATAAGATTCTTCTCTGGAATATAAGATGGTAGTGTCTCACATTGGCCCCAGGATGGCATGGTTAAAATGCCTAGGGTGGGAGTGCGGGCGTTACAGTTATATAACTACAACAAGAATCATAGGATAGACTCTATCCCTACTCATACATACAATCATCACTTTAAATACAATTAGGGAATACACACTATTCCCATTTAATCTATTATTCATATAATCACAAAATCGTACTCAATTAGGGAACATGCATAGCCTTATGCATATCAACATTCACAGCCATGTACACATAGAAAACATCAATACATGGGATACTCAATATCCCCAAACATGCACAAACTATCTAATGTCAGAATATTCTCAATCCCTTTTATTCAGACATCTATATACAAGAATAATATAATGAAAATAGATACTTTCAATCCCAAATACTCATATGTCAATATCATAGACCAATTCAATTACGAGATATTTCAAATCACCAACATTCATGCATTCATTATATCTGACAAATATATCATTGCCATTCAGGGAATATTCACTATTCCCTATATTCAGTAATCCTAAGGTAGATAATTTCAATCTTAAACATACTTGGGATATCCACAATCCCTAATCAAAAACACATGCTCGGCACAATCATGGGATATCCACTATCCCCATCCATTCATTCTAATAAAATAGGGGGTCGCCTACTTACCTTAAGCCTTTAGCTCCACACCATTTTCCTCCAGCTTTGTCTTTTCATCCTTCTCAGATCATCCTATATATGATCAAAATTCCCATTTACTTAACCATTATTAATCATGCACTCAATACATCATATTAACATTTCTTTCATAGCTAATTTTAGACTATGATCATCAAACGTGTGATAAACATTAGTTAAACTAGGGTTTCTCAATAATTATTACCAGAAACCTTCTTGTTTGATATATTTATCTAGTATCTTGTATGATTAATACTTAAAGAACTTATGAATAAGTTGATTAGGCTTTAAATCTATTCAATTTATGGTTTAAATGGCCCATTCACAAAAATCCTCTTTAAACCCGAACTAGGGTATAGCCCACAACTCATTCCACTGGTCCAAACCACTCCATATATGTTCTAAAACATCTAATCATGCCATTAATCATTACCCCATGTTTAATTCAATAAAAAATAGGAAATCCATAATTTTTACTATTCACAAAATCCCTAGTTTTGTAATTTTCACAATTTCTCATGCCAATTAAGCTCTAAACCATTATAAGGCATGTGTATATCATTTCCTCCATAATTTTTACGTTAGATCCATCATTTTTCTCAAAATCTCCAAATTCCCAAAACCCTAACTTAAGAAAATCAAAAATAATGAGGTAAAAAGCAACTTACCAAGCAATCCACGCATGACTTTCTCTCGTGGACATAAATCCAAGCCCAAAACTCTAGTTGGCACCATCCATTTAAAGGAAACTTGATTTTTCTCCTATTTTCATGGTTTAACTCACTGAAAGTTGGGTTTAAACTAAAGACTACATGATTTTTATCCCATTTTCATGGTTCAACTCATTGAAAGTTGGGTTTAAACTAAAGACTACATGATTTTTCTCCCATTTTCATGGTTCAACTCACTGAAAGTTGGGTTTAAACTAAAGATTACATGATTTTCTAGCTAGATAAAATGATTTCCTAACTAAAACAACTAGAAATCACATATAATGGGGTAGGGCATGAGGGGTGGGTGTAGGAAAGAAAATGGGATGGTTGAAATGAAAAATGGACCAAGTAAGCTTTATAAACTTGCATGACCGACATACAGCAGGTGCCTAGCATACCGCCTGCCATACTGCCTATGATCGCAACCGATATGGCAACCGCCTGCCATATTGCCAGCCACTGTTCAGTGGGATTTTCTCCTGGGATCCGACCACAAGTGCTTTTCCAGCCACCCACCATATTACCTGAGGAGTGCAGGCACCTCTCATACCGCCTGCAACATTGTCTCCCCTATTTCCATTAGTTTTAAATATTTTTCACTATAGCCAATTACAATTATCCAAAAATTATTCAAAAATTAACACCCTAGGTGTTACATATACATAGCTTAGTTTGAACTCTAGAATTCATCATAATTATTGGTTGAGATGAACATTACATAAAAGAGAAATATGAATAAGGACTCATTATTTAGTTAGGGAGATCACATCTTCATAAACCAAAAGGAAAATAAGTTTTGGGGTATGATATTAATAAAGCCCAAAAATTGGGGGGATCATACTCCAAAGAAATCAAAAGAAGATAAGTGTAGGAGTGTGATGGTAATACAACCCACAAAACAAAACGAAGAAGAGTAAAGGAAGTAGAATATCATATGCATATCTATTATAGTCTCTTTTAATCCATGAATTCATAGAGTTTGTATTGAGTATGTTTTACTTAGTTACAAGAATTAATCTAAGTATGAAATGATTTAAATTGGAATGTCTATAACCCTTTGCACATGCACAAAGAATCAAAGGTAGATATGATGATATTCTGATTGAAATTTTTAATATACATGATATTTCAACATTCTCTTCCAAGTTGTGTTAAATTTCTTGAGGTTTAGTTGATTAATGTTATTTGTGTGTTCTTCTTGAGTTTTGCTCAAGAACTAGCAAAAAGCTAATTCTTGTGGGTTTTGATAATTGAATTCCATTCACTTTTATCATATCTTTTGAGCTTTGCTTTTTGTTGATTCTTGAGTTATTTTGAGATGTTTTGATTTATGATTGTTTATAGGGAAGTGAGAGTAGAAAGAGTGAAGAAATGAAGAAAGAAGCTGTGAAAGAAGATAGGATGCAATGAAGTATTAAATGTGAAGGCAAACAACCTAGAGAAGAATCACATATGGCAAGTCAGCAAGGCTGTGTCATGGCACTAGAAACCTATTCCATGGCATTACACATGAAGAATGAAGTATGATATTTCAACAAGTTAGTGTCGCAACACTTAATGGTTGTGCCACAGCACTGAATCAAAAAATGAAAAAATGGTAATGCAAAAATTTAGTGTTGCAACACTAAGATGGAAAAATGGGCATTGCAACATATTAGTGTTGTGACATTGAATGGTTGTGTCGTGGCACTGGAACTTGAGACACCACTCTAGATTTTCTACAAATGCATGGAAATGATGCAAAAGGATAAAAATTGAAGGAAAGAAGTATAGAAAGAATGAGAAGTCACCCTAGGGAAGAGAAAGGGGCATGTGGAGTTGTGATTTGGTGGTTCTTATAGAAGCTTTTCAAAGGAAGAAGATTCAAGTTGGGTTTCAAAGCCAAGCATCATTAGGAAGAGTTTGCTACCATTTTAATCCTTAGTCCATTAGTGTTTTTCATCTTGTTTATCATTTGTATCTTGGATTAAAGTTGGGATTCGAATTTTGATGATGTTGTATGAATCTTCTATGGATTTTTATTCCTTCATGAGTAGCTAAACCCCTCCATCTAGAGGGGAGATAGATCTTAGGTTGACATAATGGTGTGATTAATGATTTATATGGTTGAGAGTTCTTATTGGTTTATTTATGATGCTTTATTTTTAATGCTTTTAGTTTATTAGTCATTTATTGTATGTTTGGGATTTGACAATTGGGAGAGGCATTCTTGAATATGATCTAGGCATCATAACATGAGACTCTAAATGACTTGGGAGAGCTTTTAGGTGTTGTGAATTCATTCAAAAGAATCACAAAGTTTAATGCATTCTTTACCTTTCAATTTTTATAGGGATATCAAAATTTGAATGTAGAAAATAGATACTTATCTTAACACTTGGGAGAGGGATTTGAGTTAATTAGCATTCTAGATTAATCAATAAATAGAATGATTAGTGTATAATGAGTTAAGAGCACCATGATTGATGCTTAAGTGAGTCGATCTAGTCAAGCTTCTTTTCCTTGAATTCTTCCCATCAAAAGCTTGTCTATTTCTCTTTCTTAGTTAAATGCACATTACTTGATTTTTTAAATAAAATTGGGATTATTCACTGCAATAGATAGTGATTAATTAGAATACACAATCCCTGTGGAGATGATACTTTATCATCATTTTATTACAAAACTTAACACCATGCATTAGCGGTTAGTTTGCAACAAACAGCTAGAGGCATATTCCTGTACTAGTTTTTCTTTGTACAAGTTTGTTGGTTAGGTTCAAAACCAATAGTGTAAAAGTTCATTAGTGAACTTGGAAACCAATAGTATAAAAGTTCATTAGTGAGCTTCAAAACCAACAAGTTGGTAAGCTTGGAAACCAACTAGTTGTAAGAGTTTGTTAGTGAAGTCAAGAAAACCAGCGGTTATTAGTGGAACTTGATTGCAAAAAGAAAGGCTAACTCAAAGAGTGGAGTAGGTACTAGCTTGGGTTGAACCACTATAAAAAGAAATCCTTGTCTGTGTACTACATGATCTATTATATTTATTTATAGCACAGTATTTCATTTTGGCTATAAAATTTCAAAAGCTCAATTCGCACCCCCTCTTGAGCTTCTACTTGAATGGGACCAACAACATCCAAAATATCTTTAGAGAGTTCTTTTTGGTAAAAGATGAGATCTAGCAGGGGAGACTTGGGAGAGGGATTGCTATCAAGAGAGGGAGCGCTACTTAGAGTCAATTCATTCTCTTATCTTTCTTAGTTCTTTTTCTTTTATCCATCATGTTTACTTTAATTTCATTATGAGCTAAATACTCTATTCTAGGGCAACATTATAGCTAGATTATGAATATTTAGTTTTATTTGGTTTAATTTAATTTATTTTTTATTCATTATCTATGTTGAGTGTTTAATTTAAGTTTAATGCTTGTAAGAGTATGCTAGCCTTTCTACATGCTTTGTGATTCAATTTGAGGTTGAGAAGCAATAATTAAATTAGATCAAGGTTTAATACCATAAGATTTTCATGAGATAGAGATATCCATGAGGCGTATGTAACATTATGAATTTCTTGCTCTTAATGCATCTTGGTTAGTTTAGAATTTTCACAGAGATGTAGGAAATCTGCTAACTAGGATAGATTGTTATTGCTTGAAAAAGATTAACAATTATAATAGAGAAATTTTTTATCAACTTAGGAATAAACATTGATTGATTAAATTAGATGAAATTGAATAGGATTAATCTGGTGAACTTAGAGCCCCTAGATGTCTTGATCATTGATTTTCTACTCATCAACATTTTGCGGTTTTTTAATTTTCATTAGTTTAGATTTTCTTGTTTCTCTTCTTACCATTATTTGATTGTTCAAACAAAATTTAGAGTTAGAGTAATTTTATAGTTGGTAATCATAGTCCTCATTAGGACAATCTCTTACTTTCACTTTATTACTTGTTGACGACATGTGCACTTGTGTTAAGGAAAATATGCAATAAGTTTTTGGCACTATTGCCGGGGACTATTATTTTTTCCAATATCGAAACAAATAACTCTAGTTTTTCTTTGGAATTTTTTTCTTTCTTTTTTTGCAATGTTCATGCCTTTTTCATAGGGTTTTTCATTAGGTGTATGTGAAGATTTGGGAGTAGCAATTTAATTTCTTTTAATTCTAAGATAGAAAGTATGCTTCAAAAAATTAGAAGGGAGAGACAAGAAGCTGTCAATTAATTGCAAAATGCTATGGTTGATCTTGGAGAAGTTAATGAGAATCCTCCACCAATGTATTTGAAAGATTATGCATTACTAACAACCACAAGAATTCAATCTTTGATTAGAAAGCTAGCCATCGATGCACAAAATTTTGAATTGAAGCCAGTGACTTTACAGATGATTCAAGTAACTCAATTCACTAGATTGCCTAATGAAGATCCTAATACTCACATTGTAAATTTTTTGGAGATATGTGATATTGCCAAACATAATGGAGACTCTGATGATGTCATTCTCCTTCAGTTATTCCCTTTTTCTTTGAGGGATAGAGTAAAGAATTGGTTGAATTCTCTACCTGCAATTTCTATTATGAAATGGGATGATTTAGTCAAAAAATTTCTTGCTAAATTTTTCCCTCCAACAAAAGATGCAGATAGAGATCAATAACTTCATTCAACATGTAGGCAAAACTCTATATGATGCTTTGGAGAGGTACAAGGAATTGCTACGAAAGTATCCACATGGGTTGCCTAAGTGGATACAAGTTCACAATTTTTATAATGGACTGATTGGCACTACTAGAACTTTGATTGATGCATCTGCAAGTGGAGCATTGATGAAGAAAATAGAGGATGAGGCATATGAGTTGCTAGAAGACATGGCCACCAATAACTGCTAATGGCCAAGTGAGAGGGTGATGGCAAAGAAACCAACAAGAGTCAATGAAGTTGATGTTTTACTTTAACTGCTCAAGTTAGTGTTATTTTCCCTCTCACAAAGTGACTGGGGTTAAATGCTTTCAAGCTCCTCAATTTTTTTTATGATTTTTGTCAAGGCAAACATCCTAGTGAAGAATGTTAAGCTAGAAATCCATTTATGCAACCTCAACAAGAGCTCGAACAATTTGTTCAAAACTTCAACAAGCAACCGAACAACCCATACTCTAACACATACAATCCAAGATTGTGCAATCATTCAAACTTTTCATGGAGAAATCAATAAAATATGGGTCAATCTCAACATGGTTTATAGCAATCAGAAAATAAGATGAATTTGGAGGCTGCTTTAACTCAGTTGGCCAACAATAAAAGCAAATTCATGATGGAAACAAGAACTAGTTTACAGAACCAATATGCTCAGATCTGGAATCTAGAAGGTCAAATTGCTCAATTGGCCAATATGTACAATAGTTTCCTGCAAGGTAATCTACTTTGCAACACTAAAGTCAATCTAAGAGAATAATGCAAGGCGATCATCTTGAGAAGTGGGAAAGAACTGAAGCCTCCATCAAGTGGTGAAAAAGTTATGTCAGAAGATCAAGAGTAAGTGGAAGCTCTTCCTGAACCCCAACCACTGCCCCTTCAATAGCCCATTGTCAGTATACTTTTCCCTCAATAGCTCAAGAAAAGTAAACTTGACAAGAAATTTGCCAAATTTTTTAAAGCTTTTAAGAAGCTTCACATCAATAATTCATTCACTATGCACTTGCACAGATGCTAAGTTATGTGAAATTCATGAAAGGTATGGTATGATAAGAAATGATAAGCCTTGATGATAAGGCTAGTTATAAACATAATATGATAAAGTAAATGCATATGGATGTGTTGCATAGCTCTAATGTTAACATATTATGAGATCACCTATGAATTAGGTTCTAACTATATATGCATCATGAGTATGTACCCTATCTTGATGAGTTACATATGTGTTGATTTGTGTATGACTATGTGCCATGAAATCGATGTATGATTTCGATGTTGTGGGTGATTGTAAAGTCATGTATGAGTATAGTAAGTGTGAATAAAGCTAGTTTAGCTTTTATGAGTAACGTTTCTACTTATAAGGCATACAATGGATGAGTTTATGTTGACTTACTTATATTGGCATTTTAAGCACCTTGAATGAGAAATTGTGTGCGTGTATTAGCTAGTAAAAATGAACATTTCTTAAATGATCAGAAAGACATAACTTGCATGGTGTATCATGTGTATATGGATCCGCAAGTTATGAAATAATTCAAATGAATATATTTGCAAACTTGAGAAAATGACGAGAATCGAACGATACTTAAAGTTTTGAGAACAAAACATTTTTAAGGGGGGTGATTTGTAACACCCATGGTGTTAAGTTTGGGTTATTATGTGTCTAAACACATTATAGTTGTCTCCTTTAATTATAATGATGAATTGAAGCGAGACAAAATTTTGTTGAAGAGTCATATGGACATGAATTACATATGAAGTTAAGTGATCTTGGAAGAAAATGTTATATACATGGGAGTAAAGTGATTATATTGCATAATCTCTAGTTAATTGAGGGCATGATTCTCTAATTCAATATGATTTTATTGTGTTCACATGTTCTTGTTGAAGATGGATAAAATATATGAGAGAAAATGGATTTTGGAGAAAAAGGTAGGAAATAGGGGCAGTAGGATCTGGCGCAGCGGCTCCCAAATTGGGCATCACAGCACCACTTTAGAGAAATGGCGTAGGCGACATCTAGTGAATTGGGTGCCACAGCGCTGGCCAGTGGGTTAAGTCAGTGAATGTATATTTTTATGCCATTCTATTTTGTATCAACCCCATTCCATTTCTTCTTCTTCTCTACAACCTACCCTTTTGCCCCAACCCTTATACTCTTCAAAACCTTGTAATTTTAGTGAGAAATCCACCTTATCAAAGCATAAAAGTGATCAAGCATGCTTTCAAGTCCAAGTTCTAGTTATTTGGATGGTGAAAGAAAATGGATATTCAATATCGCTAGGATTCATGGTAGGTTTTTGCAGAGTTGGGGCTGGATTCTTATGCAAGGGAGGAAGCAATGCTCAAATATGAAGGTAAGCCCTTTTCCCCATCTCATTTCATGATTTTGCCTTAATAAGGTTTCACGAATAAAAACTCATGGGGGAAATGATGTGGGTTTGTTTCTAAACTCATGGGGAAATGAGTAATTAAGTAATTAAAGTGTTTAAGAGATGATAAGACAGGTAAGCCCTTTTCCCCATCTCATTTCATGATTTTGCTTTATTAAGGTTTCACGAATAGAAACTCATAGGGGAAATGATGGGGGTTTGTTTCTAAACTCATGGGGAAATGAGTAATTAAGTAATTAAAGTGTTTAATAGATGATTAGACATGAGGAAACTGAGTTATGTCACTATTCTTGAAGAATACGTAACCTAAATGAACTATGGAAAGGCGATTTCATGTGTAGAGGGTTTGACCAATGAATTGAGTAAGTTAATAGTTTAATTGGCTTATTTTTATGGTTAATTAAATGATAATTATGTTATATGATGGGTGTGTTGTTGAAAATGGAATCCCATTTAGATACTTGTTGAGATAATATAATTTGAAGGATGAACATGAACTGTTTGAGAAATTGCCCCATGGAAAGTGAATTATAGGTAAAGAGTTTGATTATTCCTGAAACCCCGAATGGAGTGGGGTACTGGATTAGTATGTTTTGGGGAGTAGTTATTTGCTATAAAGAAGTTGTTTTATATTGAAGATAACTTGTATAATGTTGGTACGTTTATACCATTGTGGAAATTGATAGTTAAGTTATGCATGGGACATGTTTGATTAATTGTTCTAATGTGACACATATGCAAATGGGGTCATTACTTGTGTATGATAATTTGAGTATGGATGGTAAGCTATGCAGCTTGTGGAGTTATGGAACTCGAGAAGTTGTAAGACGATTCATCAGTAGGGTAAGTAGGCTCCCTTTTCTGTTTGAATGGATATATGAATGAGGATAGTGCAAATCCCATGTCTTATACATGGGCATGTATGAAAGGATAGGGACAGTGGATATCTTGTACTTCTTAAAGATTGATGTTTATTATATTTTGTGAGTATATGAATGGTGGGTATAGTGAGTATCCCTTAATTATGTATTAATAGGATTTCTAATGATCATTATACTATGTGACTATGTAAATGTAATAGGATAAAAAATATCCCATGATTGTGGCATTGCGCGATGTATCGTGTATGTATAAATTGAAAGGGATAGAGTGTGTTCCCTAATTTGATTGATATATCTTTGATGATATAAACATTTAAATATGGGGGATAGAAAGTATCCCGTATCTTTATGTATAATGATATTTTATTCTTGTATATGGATGTCTAAGTGAGAGGGGATAAAGACTATCCTGACATTGTATATGAATGAATGATTAAGACAATACGTGAATGCTTAGATGGAGGGTGATAGTAGATATCCCCTTATATTGCATTAGTTAATGTTATGATGTTATGTGAATATGATGATTCATAACTAATGGGGATAAGAATTATCCCATATTTTTGGTTTGATGGAATGGAAAGCATTCCCTTATGGTATATGTGTATAAATATAGCATGATATGTTTATGCCTATACAACATAGTTGTAATATTATAAGCCTAAATGATATAGAATGTATATTGGATTCATGATCACTTGAACCTCATCAGTATGTATATATATATTCTTAGTGTGATTAGATTGTCATATGTTTATTCATGTTCTAGTTTAGAACATGTGGTTTCTGATTCATTATTCTTTCTATAATGCCTACTTACTTAGTTCATCTGGACTCATACCTTCTTTTTCTTATCTTTTTAGTTAACAGGCTATGTAAAGAGTCTCAACTATTGATTGGGATTGGTGAGAAAAACTTGAAGATGCCCTTCTTGTGGTATGAGGAAATGGGATTGTAATCCCATAATGTAATTGTATGAGCATATTTATAAAACTTCAAATGATGTATAATAAATGTATGGGCATGTTAGAGTAATTTCTTTATAATTTTGTGAGTGGATCTATATTATTCGAATAATGTAGTGTAACAACTCGTGGCCACATTGTTGAGATATTGTCCACTTTGAACTATTATAGTCCTCACGTCTTTGCCCCTCTGTGGTTGATGCCCTTACAACCCTCACAAAAGGTACTTCAACAGGTTTCCACAAAGCCCCATAATTTAAAGTTCAAGAACTTTCTCTCCCTTTTTCAAATGTGGGACGGTTCATCCCTACCACCCTTTGCTTAGAAGCCTGCCAAGTGCCACACCTTGCTTAGGCTCTTTCCAGCCCCTGTGATCACTCCTCACCCTCATCAACCAAGGTTTATGAAGATTGTGAGATCCCACATCGCTTGGGTGTGGGGGGGAGTCTTGAGTTTAGTGTCCTAGTCTCAGTTGTGAATCTATGCCACATTTTAGAGAAGCGTGCATGGGACACACTCAGAACCCGCCTATGTGGGGTTGCAAGGGACAAATCCATGATGTTATTATGGTTGCCTATGTGGGGCCTAGTGGGACCAAAGCAAACAATACGTACTGTAGGAGTTGAGCTATTACATGTAGATTGCCATAATGATTCAACTTCGGTCTTGGGCAATTGTGGGTGTGTGTTTTAGGATTTATGTCATTGCGTTATCTTATGGAAATTATAATTTTTTTATGATAAATAATTGCATAGGTATATATAGCCTCATACTTTAAGCCAGACTTTGCTGATTTTTTGGTAGAATATTCCCTTAAAAGTAGCGGAATTATAGGGTAATATGAAAAAACATAGGCCCCTAGGCGGGGTGTGACATGTTGGATGTGGAAGAAGACAAAGATGTCTCTATCATATTAGGGAGACCCTTCTTAGCAATTGGTAGAGCATTGATTGATGTTCAAAAGGGTGAGTTAAATCTTCAGGTATAGGATGATGAAGTTATTTTTAAGGTCTTCAATGGAATCAAGTATTCAGTAGCAAGTGACAACTGCTTTTAGATAGACTCAATGGATGCCTTAATATCATAACACTTTTGTAAATCAAAACATCCACTGAAAACTAGTTTAACTCATCGTACTCCTGCTTTAGAAGAACAAAATGTCAAAGAAATTGTTCAATGGTTGATTCCTTTAGTCCAAATAATCGGAAGTATTTTGAAACTTTAGGACAAGGTCTTCCTCAATCTATTCCTTCAATTGAGAAACCACCAACTTTAGAGCTCAAATAGTTGCTAGATCATCTATGTTATGCATTCCTTGGAGAATCTTCTTCATTACTAATAATAATTTCTTCTAGCATTTTCGTTGAAGATGAAGACAAGTTGTTGTGAGTGCTTATAAGATACAAGTCAGCTATTGGGTGGTCTCTCTCTAATTTGAAAGGAATTTGTCCAACTTTGTGCATGCATCAGATAGTAATGGAAGATAACTGCAAACCATTAGTTACAGCACTAAGAAGATTAAATCCAACCTTGACAGAAGTAGTTCACAAGGAGGTGATTGAATGACTAGATGCAGGGGTGACCTCTCTTATCTCGGACAATTCATGGGTTAGTTTGGTGAAATTGGCCCCAAAGAAGGGTGGAATGATAGTATTAAAGAATAATAATATTGAGTTAATTCCAATCAGAACTGTTATAGGATGGAGAATTTGCATTGATGACAGGAAGTTGAATGCAGCCACAAGACAAGATCACTTCCACCTACTATTCATTGACCAAATGTTTGATTAGCTTGTTGTGTTTGGTTACTACTACTTCCTAGATGTAACACTTGGTAGTGTTAAATTGTGGATTATTATTGAAAAGTTATGATTTTTCATGTTATATAGTGAGTAAATTGAAATTTTAATTTGAAGTAGGAGAAATTATGAAATTCAAGATAAAATAGTGCATGCTGAATTTAATATGCACATGTAAAATTAATGTTATGACTAAATTGCAGTTGATAAACGCAAATGTTCAGTATTTCATACTTAATTAATCAGAAAAATTATGGTTTTCATGCATGAGCAAATGCATGAGAAGTTTAGAAAAGTTTTTGACATGATAGATAATTTAAGATAGAAATTAATGTGTATATGTTTTAATAATTAAATGATATCATTTTAATTATATAAGAAAATTATTAAATTTTATGGGTAAAATTTATGTGTTAAAATCATATAAAAATTAGTGGAAATAAATGAAATTAAATAAAGGAAAGGTTGAGAAAAACTCAAAACTGTATAAGTTTATTTTAAGAAAATGTTAAATTCGGAAAATGGGACATTTGTGTTTAAATTTTTTGACATAGATAATGGATGAATTTGAAAAAGTGTTCAACATAAAAGTTGTATATCTTAAACTTATATTTCCAATGAATCAATAATCATATCATTTTGAATTGGATAAAGAAATTATGATCAAAATAGTGAGACTGTTCTAAATTGCAAAAAAGAAACAGTGTGAATTATTGGGCCACATTAATTAATTTCTTTGACATATTTGTAGAATGATTTAGAAAATGTTTTCAACATTAATGTTGTAGGTCTTGAAGATATATTTCTAATGTCTCATAAATCATGTCATTTAGATATCATATGAAAAATATATGCTGAAATTACTAAGGCTATGTCTGGTGAAAAATTAAGGGTGAAAAATAACGGGATTAAATTGATAAAATAGCAAATTGTATATTATTTATGCAAATAATTTAGGAAATTTCTATAAAAGACTGCACCCATTGAGATAAATATAGTTGTATGATATAGAATTTGCAAATGATTTATTAATGTTTATGTAATATTTGGAATGTATTTATCGAGCAGGCCAGAATTCATGGTAAATAAAATTATTATATAACTAAATTAATTGGGACAATTTTATTCTTGATAAAATCCAATTTGGAGCAACAATATTTTATTTGAGTATGATATGATATTAATTTGATAAACTATGTGATAATGGCATGGATTTAGGGTGTAATTTTGGGAGACTTTGAGGTGCATGTGCATGGGAATGATGATGCACCAATGGAGCACAAAATGCACACCCTCAAAACCTACTCCATCACCCTCTTTACGTAATTCTCTCCCCTCTCAAACCCACAAAATTGCAATAGCCCTAACACCCACCCTTAAGTCCCTTTTCTCCATCGATTTTTGCATGGAAACCTTTGGATTTCACTTTAAATCAATCCCATGCAATTAGGGATCCAAACCCCATCTGTTTGGACGTGCATAGAGGAGAAGAAATTTGATTTCCCCTTATTGCTGTAAACCATTGAAGTGTAGTGAAGGTTCAAGTTAGGATTTCATTTATAGGGATGGAACAACATGGATTAAGTGGTAAGAACTTCTCTCTCTATCATGTTTACAATTTTTGTTTGAGGCCATCAAATAGGCAAAACATTGACTGTAAAATTGGAGGAAATTGCATGATTTGAGTTGGGATTTCATTTATAGGGATGGAACAACGTGGATTAAGTGGTAAGAACTTCTCTCTCTATCATGTTTACAATTTTTGTATGAGGCCATCAAATTGGCAAAACATGGGCTGTAAAATTGGAGGAAATTGCATGATTTGAGTTGGGATTCATGGGGAAAATGATCTTGGTAGGGTTTATTGGAGATTTGGCTTGCAATTTTTTGTGTGTAAGTCATGGACAGCAACATATTGAGATGTGAGGATGGATTTTAGGTGTGGATTATGATTGGGTAGCTTAAGGGATGAATTAGAAGTTAACTTGGCTTGTTTATGATGTTCTTATGTTGATTAATTATGCTTATTACTAGGAAAATATTTTATATGGTACTTTTGCTGAAATTAATGAATTACATCATATAAGTTAAATGTTTGTTAAAAATTTTTAATGAAAAGCATGGTTTAATTAAAGGGTCTCTTGGCATCCCTTAATTTGCTATTAATTAAGCATGAAAATGGGATTTTTGATATATTAAAAAGTGATTAAAAAAAGGTTGCATAAATGAGCAGCCATGAGTATTGAGTAGAGTGAAATGGTGCAAAAAAATATTTAGAAAAGCCCTATAAATGGATAGCTATGTGGATAGAATTTTGGCACATAAAACTTGTATTTAGTAGACTTGAAATGGTGCATAAAAGAGGAGGAAAAGTAGTAGCTTTATGCACTTGAAACTCATGCCAAATTTCATGTTAAAAGATATGTAAAGACCCTCCATTTAATAACTTAAAGAAGGGATCCTAAATCTGAAGTTTTTTACCCATTATAAGCCATGTTAAGATTAATGCATGAAGGCTGTTTTGATATTTATTTGGCTTGCCCAATTGTGAATGGAATAAAATGAGGTTTAAGGGTGTTAATGAATCTTAAAGAGGGCATTTTAGTACATAAACATCAAAATAATGATTCAAGTGAAAATTTCCAAAGTTGAGCTAATGAAATCCTAACTGCAAATAAATGGAAATATTCACTCGAATGAGTGGTTAGAATGCATAATGGAATAATGGGATAAGAAAGATCTTAATAAGGTGATTAAGTGGGTTTTTTCTCTATGTTTATTCATTGAGTAGAATTTCCCCAATAGAAACATATGTAAATTAAATATTAATATATGTGGTATGTTTAGGGCTATTCGAGCATTAATTAAAGGCTAAATCATAGAACTTGGAGTTATGAAATGGTTTGTCATTAAGGTAAGTAGGCTCCCTCCTTTATTTGTAGTCTAATATATGATTTGATGGGATCATGAAAATCCCAAACCTCTCAGCACCACGTTTTCATGGATGTTTTGATTTTGACATGAATGCATGAATTTTGGGATAGTGAATATCCCTTGAGCTTTCTTTAACTAACATGCATTTTCATTTAATTCTATATTGGTGTGAAATGATAGGGGATTAAGGACCTTCCCTATTATCATATGATTTAAAGTTTTTATGTTTTATGACTATGTTAATTGTTAGGGATCGAAAATATCCCATGCTTTTAAAGGGGCTAATGTTTAGGTGTATATAATTTTGTATAGTTATGGGGATAGTGAATACCCTAGAGATTTAATGTTGATTTCATTATGAGTTGATGTAACAAAATTTGTGCCTGTTATGCTATGGTTGTGACTATGATAGTCAATTTATGAATTTAAGATTCAAATTATTGGATTACTAGCTTCCTTACTTACTGAGTTGCCTGACTCACACCTGATGTTAAATTTTTTTCACTGACAGGATAACTAAAGAATCTCAACTGTGGATTGGGACTAGTGATCCAGACTCCAAGACATTTTATTATGATATGGTAAATTGGGATTGGAATCCCTTCATGTTAAATTTTTGTAAATTAAATGTTTTATTAAATTTTTGTAATAAGTTTTGAATGATGTATATTGTATAGTATGGGCATGTCATAGTAATATAATTGTAATTGTAGCTGCGTGATTGTCATCATGATCAGTTCCGGTCTTGGGCCTATAGCTGTGGGTGTATGGGTGAGTTCTAATGATTTTTTCCATGTTGTGTAGATAAATAGAATTATATTCTTATATGATGTATGATTGTATAGGAGAAATGCCTTATATTTTAGGCAAGACTTTGTCAGATTTTTGGTAAGAGTTTTTTCTAGAATATAAGATAATGACGTCCCACATTGGCCCAGGGTACATGTGTTAGGCATAATTGACCTATATGGTCAAAACGCATAGGATGGGGGTGTAAGGTGTTACAGGTGGTATCAGAGTCTAGTTGCTCATCTGTGTGAGAGCACTAAGCCTAGAATCATGATGGTAGTAATTATTGGAAGAAAGAAAACATGATAGATAAGTTTATGTACCTATTGAATGTATAAACGAACATTAGAATGTGAGGGAAATGTTAGCTGTATTTATAAGGCGTGAGTGAGGAAAAAGGAAAATATGTATATGATACTTGTGAATTGATATGATAATGCATAGATCATACTAATATAAAATGCAGGTGATAGTGCTATGATAGCACTAGAGTGACCTAGGGATGGTTTATATCTTTCTATGATCAAAATAGCGCAGTGAAGCGTGGTAGTGCCCATATGTGCATCAGAGGAGAAGTTTGATATATTATCCTTACAGTGTGTTTGATATGAAATGTTTGAATGTTACATTGTATAATATGCCAAATAAATGAAGCTGTGAAGTTTCAAGAATTGAGTTGAAATTGAATATTGTTTGTTTATAGTGTATTTGAATTTGACTATTAGAATGTAAGTGAAATGATGACACTGTGAAGTTTCGTGTATAGGTATTAGAAACTAAAATTGAGTTTAGTTGTTTGTTTGCTTGTAATGGAGTCATTGGATTCCTTAAAATAAGATATGATGTAAATTTGTTTGGTTGTTTGATTGTCTTCATGGGACATGGTATTTAGTGGCATGAATTCTATGAGTGATGTTTGATGAATTTATGATTATGATTTATTGAAATGTCAGGATGGCATTGATATGATTGATATGTTGAAGTAATGTGGTGTATTTATATATTGATTTGATTGATTCTGTTAATTGAAATATTATTGATATGGCATTACTTTGCCATAACTGATTGTTAAACATGCATGTTTATATATATGATTGAATAATTTTGCTTGTGAATATGTAGATGTCAATAAAATAGCATGTGTGCCATGATTGTGAAGATGACATACCCATGTACTATTGAATGGTTTGCTATGATCATTGTGATTGATCGATTTGTTATATGTGCAATGAATGACAATGTTAAAATTTTGGATTAAGTTGTTTTAATTTCCCCCAAATTTGGTTAGTGCATTGGGATGATGCATTCTTACATGAAATGTGCATTTATGTATAAATGTGTATTATATGACATAATACATATGATATTTGGGGGATGAGGTTGTTGGAGGTGCAATGTGATAATGTGATGTTGGCCTAGTGTGGCCAGTATATGATGTGGAGGACTGTCATCTTCTACTTAACCAGTTGAAAACTGGTCTCTGCCTCCTTGGACCACTGGAAATTATGTCCCTTAAGGCACTCTGTGATAGGAGCAATCAGAGTGCTAAAGTTTCTAATGAACCGACAGTAGAAGGACACCAACCCATGGTAACTTCTAACATCATGCAAGGTCTTTGGTTTAGGCCACTCCAAGACCGCGTCTATCTTCGACTGATTTGCATGAACACCATCAATAGATACAACAAAACCAAGAAAATTTACAAAAGTAGTGAAGAAAGAACACTTCTTCTGATTAACGAATAGGCACTCCATCCTCAACATATCAAAAACAGCACGAAGATGATTAAAGTGTGAAGCCCATGTCGAGCTATAAATGAGGATATCATCAAAGTAAACAACAATAATATTCCCCATGAAAGGCCGTAAAACTTGACGCATAAATCTCATAAATGTCTTGGGTGCATTGGACAACCCAAAAGGTGACCATCCACTTATGTAACCCATGCTGCATCATAAATGTTGTCTTCCACTCATCTCAAGGCCTTATTCTAATCTAATGGTATCCGCTTTTAAGGTTAATTTTCGAGAAGATCTTAGAACCAAGCAACTAGTCTAACATATCATCCAGGAGGGGAATTGGAAACCTATATTTCACCATAATCCTTTTGATTGCTCTGCTATCAACATACATACGCCAAGAGTTATCTTTCTTTAGCACTAGCAAAGCAAAAACTGCACATGGGCTCATACTCTCACGGATGTAGCCCATCTCCAACAACTCTACCACCTGTCCCTACAACTCTTTAGATTCCTTGGGACTGAGGTGATACGCAGGTTGATTAGGTAGACTGGATCCCAGAATAAGGTTGATCTGATGCTGAATTTTCCTCATAGGTGGCAATCCAGGAGGAATATCCTCTGGCATCAGGTCAGAATACTTTGCTAGAAACTACTGCACCTTTGCTAGTATTTCTAGATTCATGTCTGTTGCATTATTCCCATAAGGTAGCAAAGCATAGACCACATCTCCATGCTCAATCTCAACTAAAAACTTGGACATAGAAAGCAATTTTGTATTATTGGCTACCGGGGTAGGAGTGGTTCATTCTTAACAAGGTGCTAACACAATCTTCTTCCCTTTGATGCTAAGGGAATATGTATTCTTCCACCCATCATGAATAACACTGCGATCATACTGCCATGGTCTGCCTGACAATACATGACAAGCATCCATAAACAGCCTCACACCAAGCATTATCAAAATATTTCCTGCCAATTGAAAAAGAAACTATGCATCGCCTATCTACTGTTACCTCACTGCCTTTATTCAGCCAAGATAATTTGTATAGCTTGGGATAATAATTTGTCTTCAACTATAATTTCTGAACAACCTCTTCAGACACTATGTTTTCATAGCTGCCATTGTCAATGATCATCTTGTAGACTGTATTTGCAATTATGTAGTTTGTGTAGAAAATATTGGTTCTCGACCAATCGTCCTCTGAATCGCCCTTGGGAGTTAGTAGACTCTTACGAATGACTAGAGTCTCATGGCCATCACCATACAGCACATCTCCATCATCATCATCATCATACACAGGCTCTCTTATCTCATCAATTTCGAGCATGTCTTCCTCAATCAAGAGATTTTTGCCCTTCTGACTAGCAGGCTTCCTGTAATTAGTTGCTCTATGTCACCATTCGCCACATCTAAAACATCTAATATTTGAGTTAGAAGTACCTTGTGGTGGTTGCTGGGCAGGACGGGATTCTTGAGGTAGAACTGGTAGACTACTTTGATCACCTTTGATCATTGACCTCCTATTTTGCTATTTTTCCGCAGCAAGTGCACACTGGTATGCTTCAAAAATGGTCCACAGTGAGTGAAGGCTGAGGACATTCTGCAGGGGCTTTCATAATCCCCCCAAATACTATGCCACTATCTACTTTTTCATCTCAGATAAATCATTCTAGGCAATCAATTGGTAGAACTCCTCCGAGTAATCATCAAGTGATCTCATGCCTTGCCTCAATGAATGAAGTCTCTAAA
Organism: Pouteria campechiana; assembly: GCA_036873735.1. Classification (NCBI taxonomy): domain Eukaryota; kingdom Viridiplantae; phylum Streptophyta; class Magnoliopsida; order Ericales; family Sapotaceae; genus Pouteria; species Pouteria campechiana. The sequence continues at coordinate 49,977 of JAYJMB010060489.1, read as the reverse complement.
ACAAGATTTGAGTGTAGCCAAAAGGAAGTGGTTCTTCATTTTCTTCTTCATGCTCTCCCAATCTGTAATCTTGGTCTTACCATACCTATCTCATGATAGCCTCAACTGCTCCCACCATGCAGAGGCTTTGCCTTTGAGTTTGATGGTGACCAATTTCACTTTGATATGATCTGGGACTTCCTTATACTCAAAAATAGGCTCCACTTCATTCAACTAATCAATGAATCCTTCAGTCTGTAATGTAGTAGAAAACTTAGGCAGATCCACTCTGAAACTGAGGTCTCCATGACGATCCTCCCGACGATGGTGCTCTCAGAATCAAGCACGAATGTAAAATGGGTTTTCAAACTAGAATTAGAATCTTGATCTTCCACCTCACGATCACCAAAATCCTGCGCCGTTAGATGCTGAGTAAACTCTATGATTTGCATTTGTAAATCTTCAATCATCACATCCTGAACATTAGGATCACGGTGGGGACTTCCTTATTCAGAACCTATCTAGGACGACCATGACCACAACCACCAGCCATGGAAACTAATGAAATCTCACCCCAAAAAGATGCTGAAGCTTTGATACCAACTGATGCCGATTATTCTGTAGGCTAGTTCAACAGATAATTCATAAGACCAAAACACAAGTGAATCTCTCAAAAACTCAGAGAAACACCTCTAATCTTCAATTCAAACATATGCAAATCAATAATAATGAAAATCAGCCCACAAGCCAAGCTATATAAAATTTGTCATTATTAGAGTTTTATCAAAAATAGCAAAATCCTAATAATCATACCAGAAGGAAATACGTAATAAAAGAAATGATCTGCCAAAAATCTAGCCCAAATTGGGCTCATAATCACTTCCTAAACAACAAGGGAAATATTACTATAAAAGGAAAAAAATAACTAAAATTGAAGATTTGGAGGGAAAAATAAATGATTTTGACCTCAAAAATGATGCACATCGAGCAAAGCTCAATGGTCATGATGTGCATGCCAAAAAGATATTTTCGAATTGGGGTCATAATTGCGATTCCAATACCCGTAGCCAAAGTCATGGACAAAATACTAAAATGCACCAAAAACTATCCCAATTAGAAAAAGATCATGATTATTTGGAATCTTTGCACTGATCTTCCAAGTCAAGGTATCTCAGTGCCAACAACGTGTCATTTGACAACTTAGCATTTGACTCAGATCCTCCTACATCGCTTTTCCTAAGTTTTCTTTTTGTTGTGATGCAGGGAAGGATTGCTAGTTGTTGATTAAAATAGATTGAATGTGGGGGCTGTACAAGGTGATTGATATGATGTTTTAAGAAAGAGAGAATAACTCATCCTATAAATAGATTTTGATTTGATTTCAATAGCTTATAATTGATCCTGGAAAGAAAACAAGGTGTACTCATCCTCGAAAATCAAACTTCAGATGAAGTGCAAACAAAGCACTATATACAGATAACTTACGTCATTTGAGATGAAGTTTAGCCTCAAGATAGCATAATCAACATTGCAATTTTAGGCACACAAATGTTAGAGATTTCATTTTTAGAATATCGCATTAGTCATGCCTAATTCTTCTCTAATATTGCAGAAAGTGTCTAATGACAGTGGCTTAGTAAAAATATCAGCAAGTTGAGCATTTGTGGGAACATATTCTAGACATATATCCTATTTTTCTACATGATCTCTAATAAAGTGGTACGTAATTTCTATATATTTGGTTCTTGAGTGTAGGATGAGATTTTTTATCAAGCATATGGCACTAGTGTTGTCACATTTAATGGGTATGTCTCTATAGCTTAGTCCATAATCGAGAATTTGTTGTTTCATCTACAATAATTGAGCGCAATAACTTTCAACTGCTATATATATATTTAGCCTCTGTTGTAGACAGAGCAATACTAGTTTATTTTCTAGAGAACCATGATACTAGACTATTTCCTAAAAATTGATAGGTTTCACTAGTACTTCTTCTATCAACTTTGTATCCTCCAAAATCAGCATCTAAATATCTAATAAGTTCAAAACTAGTTCCCTTGGGATAATAGTCCTAAATTTGGTGTGTCCACTAGATTTTTAAAGATTTGTTTCACTACAGTAAGATGAGATTCTTTAGGACTGGACTAAAATCTAGCACATAAACATACACTAAAGGGAATATCTCATCTAGATGTAGTAAGGTAAATAAGAGATCCAATTATACTTCGATATTATTTTTAATCTATGAGTTTACCCTTTTCATCCTTGTCCAGCCTTGTTGATGTGCTCATTGGAGTGCTTGTTATCTTAATTTCTTCCATTTTGAACTTCTTCAGCATCTCTTTGGTATATTTGGATTGACAAATATAGTTTCCATCATCTCTTTGCTTGATTTGCAATGCAAGGAAGTAGTTTAATTCTCCCATTATACTCATTTCAAATTTAGCCTGCATGATCTTTGAGAAATTTTCATAGAGTTTTTCATCAGTAGCTCCAAATATAATGTCATCCACATAAATTTGAACTATCAAGATATCTTTGTCAATATTTTTGATAAATAAAGTAGTGTCAACCTTTCCTCTCTTGAATTTATGATCACTTAAGAATTTGCTCAAACTTTCCTCTCTTGAAGTTATGATCACTTAATAATTTGCTCAACCTTTCCTCTCTTGAATTTATGATCACTTAAGAATTTGCTCAACCTTTCATACCATGCTCTTTGAGCTTGTCTTAGATCATACAATGCCTTGGTCAGCTTATAGACATGATCGGGTTGATCATCATTTTCAAAGCCAGAAGGTTTTTCTACATACGCTTCTTCACTTAAATATCCATTTAGAAATGCACTCTTTACATCAATCTAAAATAACTTAAAGTTCTTATAGGATGTGTTCGAGTAGCATTCTAATGTCTTCTAATCTAGCTATAGGGGCAGATGATTCTTCAAAGTCTATTCCTTCTTCTTGGGAGTACCCCTTAGCAACTAATCATTCCTTGTTTCTTACAACTAAACCACTCTCATCAAGTTTGTTTTTGAATAACCATTTAGTTCCAATTACACCAACGTTCTCTAGTTTTGGAACTAATTTCCATACTTTGTTCCTATCAAACTGGTTAAGCTTTTCTTGCATTACTATAATCTAATTTTCATCATTCAAAGCTTGATTAATTTTAGTTGGTTCTATTGTAGAGATGAAAGCACAATGAACACAAATATTTTTGCATACTTTCTTTTTTTGACACTGTCCTATACATTTCCTATGATTTATTTTCTAGGATGAGCAGTAATAAATCTCAAATCAATAGGAGGTTGATAGGAAATGTTGCCTACTCTTACCTCCTCTTCATTTTTTGAACTTTGTATGTCTTCACCATTGGTGTCATCCTCTTGATCCTTCTTCTTGATATTTGTTGCAGGTTCATCTGCATCACTATCACTCTCCTTTCTTGAGGTTATATTTATTTTATCAAATTTAACATGTATGGACTCTTCTACAACCTGTGTTTTCTTAATATAGAAATACTCTAAAATTGGAAAAGTAACCAAAAAAGATAGCTTCATCGCTTTTTGGATCAAACTTTCCAAGGTCATCTTTTCCATTTTTCAACACATAGCATAAGCATCCAAAGGGATGGAAATATGAAATGTTTGGTTTTCTTCCTTTCCAGAGCTCATATGGGGTTTTCTTTAAGATCGCTCTTATGGTAACCCTATTCAACACATGACAAGTTGTACTAACTGCTTCTCCCTAGAATCTTTTAGGTAATTTACTTTATTTCAATATGGTTCTTACCATTTCTTGATATATCCAATTCTTTCTTTCTACAACTCCATTTTTTTGAGGAGTTCTGGGGAATGAAAAATTATGGTAAATTCTTGTTTCATCACAAAATCAATGAATTTTTTGTTCTCAAATTCACCACCATGATTGCTACAGATGGATAAAATTTACATTTGGTTCTCAATTTGAACTAGCTTTGAAAAAGTATAAAACATTAACAATGATTCATCTTTGCTAGTTAAGAGAATCACCTATGTAAATCTAGAATAGTCATCCACTATCACATATACATATCTTTTTCCTCTAAGGGTGACTATGTTTGATGGTCCAAATAGATCTATATGCTATAGTTCTAGGAGTTTGGATGTATATAGTTCATTTTTAGGATAGAAGGATGCTTTGGATTGTTTTGACAATGGACACGATTTACATATTTGATTTTTGTCATAGTTTAATTTAGGTAGACCAATCACAAGATTTTTTTTCCACAAAGATTTGATATTTAACATATTGATATATCCCATCCTCTCATGCTGCACTCATGGATCATCCTTGACTAGAATTAATTATTTTTTAATAATATCATCTAGTGTACTAGATAAATACTTCCATGCCTTTGACCACTAAATAGTAGATCATTGTCTATACTGAATATATTACATGCAGATGGTTTAAACACAACTTTGTGACCCTTATCACATAATTGACTGATGCTTAGCAGATTGTGCTTGAGTCCTTCTACATATAATATATCCTCCATGCATGCATTAAATAAACTATAAATTTTACCTATTCCCTTCATAATGCCTTTATCATTGTTGCTGAATGCTACTGTTCCTCCATCCATTAGCTTCAATTCTTTGAACAACTTTTTATGCCTAGTCATATGTCTCGATCAGCCACTACCCATGAACCATACATTACAAGATGTAGCTTTGAGACTTACCTGCATTCAAAGAAAATTTTCTTCTTACCTTTTCGGTACCCAAGTATTAAGTCCAATAGTGTTAGTGGAATTATGTGTGGTGGAACTTTGTGTGTATTCCTTGCATTCCCATCTCATCTATGCACCTTTTGGTTGCATCTCTTTGGCATAGCAGGCATACATGTTATTCCAATTCTATTATAGAAATAGCAAGTATTTGGGACTTTACTAGGTGCATTATATTTCATTGGTTTCTTTATCTAAGATTACCCCATTAACCTTCTAATGTTTGGATAGTTTTCCCTTTCTTCTATGAGGTTCACTCACTTGGTCCATCCAAAAAATCTCTGTAAGTTTTCATCATTTGGCTGTTCATAGCCAAGTCCCTTTTTACTGGTTTGACCGGTCATTCTCATGAACTTGGTCACAGATTCTTCTAGATTGGAGAATTTACTCGGCATGTTGTTTAATATTTCTATCTCTTTCTTTAGATCTCCAACCTCTTTTTGTAAAGATAGATTTCTTTCTACCAAAATGAAATTTACTTTGACAATTGCATCAAAATGTCTTTTCTTTTGAGTGAGTTTCTGACCAAGTTACTCAAACTCACTGAAGAGAGAGTTGTATGATTGTTTTAACTCATCAAATTTTTTGCATTTGACATAAGTGTTATTTGAGCTTGAAGAGTCAGAACTATAGGAATAGTAAGAGTTCACCTCTGTCTCCAGCTTCGTTGTGCATTGCTCCTTGATGGTGATTTATTCTATCGATTCATTCTCCATCTAGGCCATGTAGCATATTCTTATGAGGTGTCCAACTTCATTATCACCTTTCTCACTTGAGCTTGTCCTTGATTATTCTTCATCATTCATGTACATTCCTCTAGCTTGGTTTCTTGAAGACTTCTTGAAGTGTTTCTTTTCTTTTCTATCATACTTCTGGTTCATATTTACTTTTTCTTCATTGGTACATTCTGGAGACATCTGTCTGATCCCTCCGCATCTATAGCATGTAGCGAGATCATTCTTTCTTTTATCTATTTTCTTTTGTTGTCTAGGTTGTCTCCTTGATGTGCTGCCGCTATTACTTCTTACAAACTTTCTAAAAATTTTGACCAACATGGCCATAACATCTTCAGATTGTGATGCAAGATCACTACTGCTTTCTTTAGTCACTTTCAGAGGAATACTTTTCTTTGGCTTTGTTGGCTCCTCCCTTTTGTTCTTGATTAGCTAGTGTGACATTAATGAGCTAATAAGATTGTCCACCAAAAGGGTGTTTAGATCCTTTGCTTCCTCTATTGTTGTGATCTTCTGGTTCCATGATTCTGGTAGCTCCCTTAGTATCAGTTTATAGTTTGTGACTTCTTTTTCCAAACCTTTCAAAGTGTTAGTAACCTTAAAAAAATGAGCATACATTTTAGATATACTTTCTCCTTTCTTCATTCTAAAGTTTTCTAGTTCTCCTATCAACATATTTCTTCTAGTTCCCTTGACTTGTGAGGATCCTTCATATATAGATACTAATTTATCATAAATACCTTTTGTAGTAGTGCAAGAAGATACTCTATCAAACTCAAATGAAGATAATTCACAAAATAAAGAGTTCATAGCCTTTGCATTATTTTGGACTGAAGTGCTTTATGCTTTGGTCCATGCATCTACTTTAGTAGTGGGAAGAGTGATTCCAACTTTAATAGCCTTCCAAGACTCTATATCATTGGCTATAATAAATTGCTTCATCCTCAGCTTTCAATAAGCGAAATAAATTCCATTAAATAGGGGTGGTTAGGTAGATGATTGCCTCTCAGCAAATTATTTGTAATGAGAATGATGGGTTTGCCATTGGATCATTACAAGTGTTTATGTAGTCCACTCTGATAACACTTGTTGGTACTGAAGTTTAGGAGAGTGAATTGGGTACTTAAAAAATTATTTCTCAACTCCTTTAGGATTAATCGTTCCTCTAGCAATCAATCACTCAATCAATAAATGCACAAATAAATAAGGTATAATGATTTTTATAGTGGTTTGAGTAAACACTATACTCTACTCTTCTAAGAATAATTTTATGTTGGTGTCTTAGTTTCCACTATTCCCAATAGCAGAAATACAATAGTGCTCTCAGCACTCTTCCAGCTCTAGGTGGCATAAATAGTGCTCCCAGCACTCTTTTAGATTCTAGCTCTAGGAGGCATAAACAATGCTCCCAAAACTCTTCTAGATTCTAGCTCTAGGAGGCGTATTCATAGTGCTCCCAGTACTCTTCTTGATTCCAGCTCTAGGGGACTTGAATAAATAACTCTTATCTTTACTCAGACAGCCATAACTCTTATTGAGTCTAGTCTCAACCACTAGCTCTAGGAATGTACAAAGAATGAATATCAAAAGTTTAAGCACAAGTATTTCTCAATAAGAACAAGGAAAGGTTTCTAAAAATTGAATGCGGAAGTAAATGATCTTCCCAAAGGTATTTGAGAGCCTTCTAAGAAAGTTGAGGAAGGTTTGAATGCAAGGCTCTTGACTCTTGCAGGATTGTAGAATGTTTAGCTTAGCTCAGTAAATGCTCTAGAGAGGATTTTGAATGATTTTCTCAATACTTGGTTATTTTCTCTAGCTCCAATAATGCCTCATTTATAATTGCTTTGAATTCCAATTGTTGATAGTAGTGGACTCCATTAATGATAGAAGACCATTCTTATTGGTGTATTTTGAATTCTTTGACTTCTGCTTAATCCTCGTATGTTGAAATGCCTATAGCATTGACCTTGTAGAAGATGATTTCTGGTTTCTTTATAAGCTCTGGTCGAGGTTTGCTGCAATGGCTGACATTTTTATTAATATGGAAAGAGCGTTATTAATGCTGAGTTAAGACCAATAATTTGTCATGACCATTCTTGTCTTTTACTTATGATAGATGAAGTATCTATCTAGCTATTCATAAGTCAAAGTTTCTTTATCTTGTAGTTTACCTTTCTTAAGTAGTAGATGAATCACCCTTTCCATTGCTGGCAGATGAATCATCCTTTCTAGTGCTTGGTCTGTTGAACTGTAGAAGCATGAATATCTTATTTCTTCAATGCTTCGTCTGTTGAGTTGTCTGTTGTAAGTGACAAACAAACTGTTGGAGCACAAATGTATTTCCTTCATTGCTTCGTCTGATGGGTTGTCTGTTATAAGTGATAGAGTAAGCTTTAAGGCGTACATAAATTTTCTTCATGGCTTTGTCTGTTTGATTATCTATTGAGTTTATCTTTAAACATAGAAAACTCCATTGCTCCACCAGATGAACTTTTTTTCTTTGCCATATGATTCTTAGTTCTCCACTAGAAGATCTTCACTCCTTTATTTGTTTGTATCAGACGACCATTGACATAATTGTGGCTTGCATAATAGTTTTCATTCATTAGATATAATCTTCCACTTTGATAAATGGATGGAAACAATAGACTCCTCTTCATTTGCGTTTTATCTATTATTGATACTTTGTCTTTTGCTTCTTTATTTACCTAGGCCATGTCGCCATAGAATCTGTTTTCTATGATCATTTTTCTTAAGACCCGTAACTTGATTCTGCATGCTAAAATCTTGGCAACAACCATTAGTATATAATTTTTAATCAAGTTTTTTTTTGTCATTGAAACCATGCATTTATATCAACATGTTCTGCAACTTGTGAAAATCATGTAGGGATAAACATATTTTGATAAGTGTGCTTCATAGAAGCTATTCTTTACATGAAAAAGAAATTATGCTTAAATGATTTATCCATACTCTAACTTATGTATATTATATGTAGATAAATCTATTTTAATTTAAAATGAAAAATGTCAAGCTAACAACATAGCAAGTTCAGAAAAGCTCTAAGTGTAAGATCATCTACAACAAACTACCACAATTATTTGCTACATTCCAAAGGAATTGAATTGAAAAAGGTCATGGCAGAAGAAGAAAAAAATAGAAGGTTTGAAGACAAGCATTAAGAAAGGTTGCATTGTCTAAGAGAAGCTTCCATGAACAAAAATCAATGAGAGCTTGCATCATCAGCTAACCTCAAAGAGAAATTTCCTCTAACAAATGCAAGAAAGAAATAATTGAAAATGAAGCCATGGTCAAAGAGCATAAAATTATTTGAGAAATTTGAGCTATTTACATCAACCAAACAAAGCTTGTCAAAGATAATGAAAGAAGAAGAAGCTCCATCAAATACTCAAACAAAGGAAGAAAGAATAAATTGTCACCCAGACAATCATACACAAGAGAAAAAACTTTATCTTATTAACAAAGTTAGAAGAAAGGATTGGTCTGAGGACAAAAAGGCAATATGAATAAATAAGGGACTGCAATTTCAGTTGAGCCAAGATAGATAAATGAAGATTGAAGAAAGAAAGAGGGTGCAAGAACAAACCCCTTATGTTGCTCAAAGTGTGTAGAACAAATGAAGAACTCCACTCCGTCTACAAATCAAAAGTTTGTCTGTTACTTACTATAGATAAAGGATCAGCCAAAGTGGAAGATGGAGTAGAAGCTGCACAGTGAGCATAGATGAAGTTAAACAGACAAAGAGCTATTTTGATGAAAAGGTACTTCAACAGAAAAAGGCACGATCATCTACAAACTTACATCAGACAAATCTATGCGACATGCAAAGTACTCTGACTAAGATAAAGTAAAGCAAAGTTTATCTATTGCTTATATTAGACAAATGCTACACTTTGTCTGTTCAAGCAAGATAAAGCAAAATTCATCTACCGCCACCAACAAACAAATGATGAACAAAAGAAGAACATCACACTTTGTCTATTCATATAGACAAAGCAAAGTTTGTCTATCAGTCAGATTGACTTCTTCATCTGCACTATTCAAAGTTCGTCTGCTACTTACTATAGACAAATCTACCCTTGTGGAAGTTCAACTGACAGACAAACCTATAGAAGAATCCTTCTACAACTTATGGAAAACAACTACAGATAGAGAGAGGCCATGACTTTTTAGAGGAAAATTTGATTTATGTGACTAGCATTCAAATGACATCTATGCTCATGCTGTCATCATGCAGACTTATCTCAGTCATTACTTCCTGCAACAAGTGGTGCTATAATTTTTAAAAGTTGTGACAAGTTAAAATGAGGAACACCTTTTAACATAGCTCATCCTCCTCTCTAAATGTTAATGCAGCAGCTCGAGACAAATCAGAAAGGTCTAGACTTCAACGGTAGAAATACTCAATGGTCTTATTCATTTAATGTTGCTCTCATTTTTGGATTCAATAAACTCATCTTCTATAATGGCCTAAAATATGAATAAACTATTTAGACAAGGTGGAATGATTCAAAGTGGTGAACAAATACTTTTCAGATGCACTTAACCTTATGTAAATCCTTCCACCCATGGCTAGGAGCTTAAATCTTCAGTTATCTATCCTTGAGCTTAAACCTTCATATTCTTAAAGGCCATTATCCTTACATTATGGGAAGATCTTTTTATATTATTGGAGCTGTAAAAGATTTTATCTTCCCCTCTGGTTCATTGTAACACTTTTTAAAAGTGTTTAAGTTTTTGATTAATCTAAAAACCAAATAGTTGGTGTTGATTTCTGGAAACCCATCAAGTTTGCTTGTGACCTTCAAAAATAATGAGTTTCCTGGTGAACTCATGAAAATTAGAAGAGTGCTAGGAGCACTATATTTATGCCCCCTAGAGCTAGAATCGAGAAGAGTGTTAGGAACACTTGTTTATGCCCCCTTGAGCTAGAATCTAGAAGAGTGTTGGGAGCATTATTGTATTTCTACTATATCGTATATAGTGGAATCCAAGGCACAATGAGTGTGTGTGTTTTGGAATAGTAGATGTAGGCACGGGGTTTCCGAATCATTATAAAAATCATGTTGTTTATGTGTGTGTTTGTTTACTTGCATTATCCTTCATGTACTTTACGGTTTTATCATTCACTTTACATCACACCCCACACAAGCACAAAAAGAGGGAAATGGTCTAATAGGGGTTAAGCAATGAATTTTATATACCCAATTCACCCCTCTCCTCTTGGGTTAAACTATACTTTGGGAAGCAACATATTCAATTATACTAAATAAAATTATTATGTTATTTATGGATGAATGCATGAATGGATTAGGATATTGGATATCCTAAGAAATTACAATGCTAAGAGTTTATTTTGTTATGTGAATGCATGGATTAATGAGGATACAGAGTATCCCCTGATTTTTCTCAAAATGATGTTTGTTATATTCTATAATTTTGTGAATGGAGGGGGGTATTGGATATCCCATTAATCTTTGATTTATGATATATATATATAATATGATAGAATGGGTAGAACATACATTGGAATAATGAGGACTTGAGCCTCATAAGTATATTCTCATGATTGCATTATGATGTATGCGTTCATGTTCTAATTCAGAATATGCTAGTTTTATTTTACTATTGTTTTCTATTCATCCTACTTACTGAGTTTTCTCAAACTCACACCTTATTATGTTTTTTCAGTTGGCAAGTCAAGTAATGGAGTCCAAATGTGGGTTGGGGTGTGTAAGCAAAAAATTGAAGATATTTTATTTGTAGTATGATAAATTAGGATTGGAATCTAGTATGTATATATATAATTGTATTTAAAAGATTCAATGATGTATAATAAAATGTATTGGAATGTCACAATGGTAAATGTATATGTTATTGTGAATGGATTGGTATATTCCAATTTATCTATGACCATCACAGGGTGACTATGGTCATGGACAGTTGTGGGTAAGTTGGGCTACTTTAGTGATTTATGGCTAGGTTTTATAATTATTGAAATTAAAGTTTTTTGGATGAACAATGCATACACAGGTTTAGATCCATATAATTTAGGGTAGACTCTATTGGATTTTTGGTGAAATATTTCTCTTTAAAATGGGCAATTTATAGGGTAATGGTAAAATGCCAAGCCCCTAGGCAGCGTATGACAGGATAAACCAATAATAATGTAAATCATGTAATTCATTGCTCACCCCATGAAATCCACATAAAATCTATCTCCCCTCTAGAAAGAGGAATTTAGCTACTCATAATGATAATAAAAATAATTCCAAGCATTCTAAACGTAATTCAAATGTTAAAGGAAGAACAAGAAAGAAAGTTAAAACTTTAAGTTAAAGATCTTCCTCTAGATTTGCACCATCTTGAAGTTCTTCTCCTCTAATTTTGCTTCTCTCCTTCATTTCCCTCTTCTTTCCTCTCCAAAAGTCTCTCAAAAACCCAAAAACATGCCTCCTGAGGCCTCCCCAAAAGCCCCCCTCCATAATTCCTCTTTAGGGTTAAAGTTATAATGCTTCACTTCCTCCGCATAGGCGCCTTGGCGCCAAAGCTATTGCCCATAACTTCCTTGCATTATTTGCCTAATTCACACTTTTGTAAATGATATCCAAATCATGTGATTCTTATTCCTTTGAAAATATAATTTTAAGGAAAATCATGTTTAACACTTTCTCCAAATCAGCCTAAATATATGCCAAAGTCTAAGATAGTTGCAGTGTTTTGGCCATAACTTGTTTGGTTTTCAAATCCTAGGATTCTTGATTTTTTGGAAAAATAACCTTAAGGGATGAAACTTCCTTGTTGAAACCATTTCTTAAATAGCTCTCAATTAGTACCAGAAATGGCATCAAAGTGATGATTTTTAATATTCAACTCTATTTTTACATATTTTGATACCTGAACACCAACTAACTTCATTTTAATCAAATGTAATTATAACCCAATAAAATCATATTAAATGAAGATCTAAAATATGTGAATTTATGTATTAAAATATGGGAGATTAGAGCTCATTAAATACGCCCAAACTTAGCTTTTTATTGTCCTCGAGCAAAACAACAATCATGGCTAATGAGGCATTCATGATAATCTCTCTTAAACAATCAAAAACATGCCAAAAAATTATATATATATATATACATAACTCAAAAATTATTCAAAATACTTGCTAAGTAATTTCATGTAACCTATGTGTCATCAATCTCTTCATGAAGTGAAATTGTTTGTATGTGCTTTGTTGATCTAATGCTACATGTGCTTCTCAATCAACAACATTCAATTTAGTGATTCTAATGATCTCCATAAAAAATCTCATAAGCTTGCTTTTCATGATTCCTCTCCACTAATTTAGAAAACTCTATCCAACTTAGGTCAATAGGTCTTTGTTTAAATTTTAATGGGGCCTTTGGTTTGGCTAACAAAAGAAAAGGAATAAGGATTCACAAAGTAAGAGATCATAAATGAGTTTGCACATGAAAGTTCACTCTCTTCATTTTTCATTTGTTCTTCTCTTTTGTTTCTATGGGGCGTATTACTACCATACCCCCAAACTTATTTTCATTTGAGTTCATTGGGATGTGATCCCCCAATTGAAGGATGAATCCTTAGTGATTCTTTAGGTTGAAAGGGTTGGAATGATAAAGCTAAAGAAAGAAAATTTGAATAGTGGTCTTTCACAGGCTTTCCATATGCCATTATTTCATTAAGGCTCAATGGGGACACTAGTGACATGACTCTACTAGATTAGCTTAAGAGGCTCAAACTAATCAAAAATGCCTAAATCATTTTCTCAATGATATGTCATCTAAAATTTTACCTCAAATAATAATTAAAATGAGTTCTAAAGTTTAATGGAGTTATGCAAACTTAGTCACATAAAATTTTTTATGTAATCAAATGATTTAAACAAAACTGGCTATCTGATCAAGTTGTAACATCCAAGGTGTTGAAAATGAGGAAAATTTTTATCAAAATTTGTATTAGGGTATTTAATATGATTTGAATGATAAATATATGAGTTTTATGTGAAATTTAGTATGAGTTAAGTGAAATTATGAGAAAAGTTTTGATGGGTTAAGTTATTGGGTTAAATATTAATATGATTTCTTGTATTTGAGGGAGATTAATATGTATTTGAATGTGATATGATTATGTTAAAATGTTAATTTTAGTGAAGGATTAAACACATTAGAGAAATTAAGGTTCAAACTGGAGGAAGATCCATAAAATGATGGACAGCAAGTCGATGTTGCGGCATAAAAATTTGGTGCTGCGACATTATTTCAAAGGAAGAAAAATTAGGTCATCGAGCAAAGTGGATGCCACAACATCAAAATTAGATGTCGCGGCACTAAACTGGATGCCACGGCATCCAAATTTAGTGTCGCGACATCACTTCATCATAGGGCAAAATTTTGAGCAATCAGCAACATGATGCCATGGTGCAAGTTTTCGATTTCGTGGCATCAGTTTGGTAGTGCTTAGGAGTTGCAAAAAAATCCAACTTTTTAAGGACCAAATCCATTCTATTTTCATTCATACTCATTCCATTTTCCCTCTTCCACGCCCTAGCCTTACCCTAACCTCATTCCTGCGTAAAACCTGGTGATTTTGATTGGAACATGAATATTTAGATGGTTAATCACTCAAGCATCCTTTTTAGCTTAGGTTTTTATGTTTGAAAGGTGGGCATTGGAAGAAATGTTTGATTTCCACCAAATGGATAGAGCTACATGAAGTTTAGAGCTTCGATCATTGTTTGGGGAGGACGACCACACTTGTAAGCAAAGGTAAGCCAAATCTTCCAAACGAATTCCCTATTTCAGAATTTTAGGGTTTGGAACCCAACTCGCATATAGGGAATTTTGGGGCTTATATTGATGAATATGATTATAAATTCATGGGGGAATGATGTAATACAATGATTATTGTGATTTGGCATGAGAAATTTGTAATTTTTGTGAATTTGGGTTCTATGCATAGTAAAATTTGGGCATTTGATGATTTTTGTTGAATTAAATATGGGGTAAATGATTATTAGCATGATTATCATGTTTTAGAATATGTATGGATCGATTTGGACCAGTGGAATCAAATTTTAGGCTATTCCCTAAGTAGGGGTTAAATGGGATTTTTGTCTTTGGGCCATATGAGCCAAAAATTGGTGGCATTAAACATCTAATTAGATTGTTATTGAAAATAATTACATGCTAGTTATATTGTATGATGAGTACATTTGATTGAAAGTGAGATTCCTTAAGAACACTTGTTGAGTATCTTAGATTTTGACTATTCTTATATAGTATGAATATGAATGGCCTATATGACTTTGTTGTGATAAGAGAGGTTAGAGTGTTTATACTAAAAAATGATATGAACCATGATAGAATGATATAGAATGTACAATGAATGAAGAAGGCATGCCTCATGACTTATGTGCTTAGGGAAATAATTGACAATAAATGAAGATTTGATAACCTCATTGGATTAGTGATGGGTAAAAGGAGTAATTATTTGGTTTGATATGCATTAGTAGAAATGTTTTCTAAATGAATGAAATTATTACTCTGTATAGGATGATCTGAGAAGGATGAAAAGACATGGAACTATAAGAGTGTATAACGATTCACTCGAGGTAAGTAGGCGCCCCCTATTTTGGTTGAATGTATGATTGGTTGGGAAAAATGATTATCACATTGATTTGAATCTTGGCTTGTATATTTTAGATGGGGATAATAGATATCCAACATTTGTTTAAGATTTTTATTATGTGGTATGTTAGGGATAGTGGATATCCCTTGGGTTGAATTAATGGTTGATTAGTTTTTAATATGAATACGAATATGCACGATTCAATGGGAATAGAGAATATGCCAAATATTGATTAGGAATAGTTGTCATATATCATATGATTGTGAATGATGGCATATGATGAACTCATAATATACGATGTTTATTGCCCAATTTCACATATGTTTTGGATCATTTTTTGATGTAAATATAGTGGATTCCAATAAATTTGCACTTAATTTGGTTATTAATTGATAAGAAAATTTTATATTAATTTAGTATGTTTATCTACAGATAATTAAGTGCAATAAATGGGAGAAATTATGGAAGACATCAAGGTGGATAAAGGAGCAAAGCAATGGAGTTTGGATGATGAACAAGTGGTCGAAAAATGAATATTACAAGTTGAAGAAGTTGAATGTGAAAATAAAGCAATACTTTGACACAATTTTTGGTACTAATTGAGATGATTTAGCTCAAGTGTTCAACATATAAGTTTTAGCTCTTGAAGTTATCTATCCAAAAAAATTAAGAATAATAGGATTTGGATTTGAAACATAGAAGTTATGGCCAAAACACTACAACTATCTTAGACTTTAATTTTGTGAATAGAAATTTTTGATGATAGAAGGTGTCACTTTGAGGGCTCACTACTCATAAAAGATGAATGATTCATATAAAGAAATTAGCATGAAAATTGTAGCCCTTGAAATTATCTAACCAATGAAAAAGAAAAGTGTGATTCTAAGTTTATATGAGGAAGTTATGGTCAAAACTATGTTAGTATCTTCTGCCGGACAACAAGCCGATGCAGGGGGCGCTAGAAATGGACCTATTTTGCGGAAATTTTTTGCAAGTGCATAATTTGTGGCCTTTTAAGGAAAAACTTAGAGTTTTTCAAGGGTTCTTCCACTTTCATTTTTTTAGAGTTTTTCTCTGAGGTTTAGAGCTATTTTCTGGGAGATTTCTTGTGGAGAAGAAGAAGGGATTGCAAGTAAGAAAGAAGAAATATAGAACATGTTCTTCATTGTTATCATCCTGTGTTAGGGAGTTGTTTTATTTTCTCTTATGAACTAAATTCCTTTTTCTAAGGTAAATATGTATCCCTTTTTGATACTCTTTGGTATGGATTGTTGGATATTATTAATGCTAGATGATCTTGTTTCATTCATAATGTTATTTGTAATGATTTAATTTATTTTATTGCTTGATCACCAATATTATGAGTTAGATTATTTATCAAAGCATGGTTAAGTATACATCATATGCAAAACATGAGCTCCCTTGAATGAGAAGGATATATGGTTAAGGTATACATCATATGCTAAACCATTCTATTCAGGTTCTTATGTTCTTGAACTTAATGAGTTTTCACCTCAATTATGCAAAATATCATAGGTAATTGAAATAAGTGAAAACACTAGATTTGAACCCACACATCAAACAGTAATGATCTTATGTTTGAAAGAACGAACCCAAGTGAGGCATTAAATCCAACATTCATTGCCAAAGAGTTATCACCTTGTAATGAAATCGAAACCCTAGGCTTTTCCATCTTATTAATCTCTCTGCATTATCCTTGGATATTTATTTACTTTTATTCTATCAAGTTTCAAAAATTATATCATATCTTATTCGAAGTCTGTTTAGTTTTATACTTAGTAACTAAAGATTGATTAAGTTGGTTTATCGTTCTTTGTGGTATCGATACTTGCATTTGCACACTATATTGCTATACATCTGTACACTTGCGAGGAATTATAATTTGAATCATCAAGTTTTTGGCATCATTATCGGGGAATGGTTCCAAATTGATTTAATTAAATTTAGTTATAATTTTTTTGTATCATATTATAAGTAGGATTTTTAATTGTTTAATTTTCTTTCTTTTTGGTGAGCTTTGATTACAAGGAAGAAAAACACTGGGAGAGATGGCTTCAAAAAAAATTTATGATCTATATGAGTTGCTTGGGGCGAACTCACAACAAAAAAGTGTTAGAGGTAGGTCCAGAGGAATATTTGAAGTGAATGCTAACATTAAGCTTTCTGTATAGATGTCGAAGCTTGCTGAATAGATGGAGATGATGTGCTCTATGATGATGAATAAGAAACAATCCATTCTTGTTGAGGTATGTTCGATTTATGGTATTTCTGGTCACTTATACAATGTTTGTCCTTCTAGGCAGGGTTTTATAGATTTTTCAAGACAAGCCAATGAGATGAATTTCTGTAACCAGCCACCTTGTGATGATCCATATCATGGTTAGAGTATTCATTCTAATTTTTCCTGAAACATTCATCTGAATCTAATAAAACTATAACTTATGTTCAACCAACAAAGCCAACTCTAGAAGAGAGGTTGCAAAGTTTTATCCAAGCAACCCAAACTTGGTCCCAGAATGATGAAATATGGTTCCAAAATACTGAATGAAGTTTTCAAAATGTGGAGGCCACCATGAATAAGATAGAGACTCATCTAGAGCAAATTGCAGAGGTTGTGCAGAGTGACACATATAGAAAGCTATCAAGTCAGCCTGACCAAGTGAAAGTAATCACAACACTGGAAGGTGCTAAGGAGATAGATGATAAAGTTTGTGATGTGATTAAGGATTCCAATACTTTTGTAGTTGATGAGGAGGAGGTGAATGCAAGGAAATTTGTGTTTCCAATTATTAGCCCTCCACTCAACTACAAGCCACCACCACCTTATGATCCACCTATCTCATTTTCTTGGCGTATGTTGCAGAACAAAGTTTTTAAAAAACCTTGTCATGGAATGGAGCAAATTATGGCTTTAGATGTTTTCCCACATGAAAATGCTAGTGAGCTGATTGGAAATCTTAATGACGGCTCAATAAAGGAGGAAATCGAAGAAAATCTACATGGAGCAATTGTCTCATTCTTTAAGGTATGCATCTGTAGGCAATGATTCATTATTTCCAGTGATTATTTCTTCATCTTTTGCAAGTATTGAAAAGGAAAAGCTAATGTACCTTCAAGATCATATTGTGAAGTTTGATATTTTTAAGAAGATGGAGTTTTCCAATGAGAATAAAAATGGCTCCAAGTTAGAGGGAGTGGATGGAAGCGCTAAGGAATTTTTAAGAGAGCCCTTAAACATAGTTAAAGCAGCACAAGTTGAAGGAGGTAAATTAGTAGATGCAGCATCATTCAACCATATTTTAGGAGCACTATCATTTTCCAAGCCACTATCAAGCTTCAAAGAACCGGATCACAAAAAGGCCAAATTTCAATTCAAAGATGGAAGGCCATAGAAGGGTGGAGACTTTAAATCAAGCGCTTCTTGGGAGGCAACCCAAGTTTTTATTTTTCAGTCTTTTCAAATTTCTAGAAGTAGTAATGTTTTGGTATTAATAAAGTAGGCTAGTTGCATTAGTTTAAATAATCTTGCTTTGATTATTAAGTCATTAGATTACATTTATATTTTCTTATTTACTATATTTACTATATTTTTATTTCATGTTTGACAGGATAAATGCATAAATAAGGATTTTAAGCAAGGAGATCAAATTCGGATGATGGAGTACATGTAAAAGAGATTTTCAAGGCAACAAAACCACAAGACAAAAGTAGTAACCTAGCACCGCCAGCACCAGAATCGCTAAAAAAGAAAAAAACAATTTTACATGGGGCAGTGGGGTGACGCCGTCGGCGTCCCCCTGGCGCTGCCTCACAGACACCCTTAATACCCCACACATGCATTTTTTTTATTTCTAATTATTGCGTGTTTTGCAAAAGGAGGAAATCTGACTTTGGAGGATTGCATAAGCTCTTCCAAGTATTAAAATGATGCCATGCTAGCTCCAGAAGAAGAGGATGTGAATGCACTTCATTCATGGAGTCCCTTAATCTTAAACTTCTTTCATTATTTCACATTGAGGACAATGTGAAGTTTAAGTTGGGGGGTGTTTTGCATTACATTCAAGTGTATTCAATTTTTTAGCAAACTTTATAAATTTAGGTACAATTTTAATGAGCTTCACTTTTTGATAACTTAGCTAAAGGAAATCCAAGAGCGACTATGCTAACATGTTGGAATTGAATAGGGTGTATTCTTTCTTGATGATCAATAACATATGCTCAATTTTTTTTATTACCATTGCACATGATTTAGAATGAAAGATTGATGCTAATTTGTGATTTAATGATTCTTATGATAAGTCATTTTTCATGATTGATGAAAATTTTATTGAGCACATTATGTTATGATCATGCAAAGTGTATGTTGATGAGTTGATAGTGTCGTGAATTCAGTGACATATTTTGGTTGACCTAAGCATTCTAGACTTTTTTTATTATCCCTCAAGGAAAAATCTTAGATTACATGTTTACGTGGAAGTGATTTAGGCATTCTTTGATCAGTTTGAGCCTTTCAAGCAAACCTACTACATTCATGTCACTACTGTTCCCATTGAGCCTTAATGAAAGAATGACATGTGCAAAGTATATGAAAGACCACAATTCTAATTTTCTTTCTTTAGCCTCATTATCTAGACTTATTTAGCTTGAAAAACCATATTTTACCTATTAAAAGACATATTCTTTGCTCATTATTGTTTGATAGGTATGAATGAAGCAAAATAAGATAAGTTTGGGGGTGCTAAAAAGAAGTATGCCATAATAAAGAAAAAGAAAAAGGGACAAAAGAAAAAGGTTAAGTAAGGAAATATGTTTTAATTGGGGGGGATCACATCCCAATAAAACTGAAAAAAAAATAAATTTGGGGGTGTGATACTAATAAAGCTTATAATAATAAAAATAAAGAAGAGAAAACCCCAAACAAAAAGTTAAGAGGGTGAACATTCATGTGCAATTTAGTGATGATCACTTACTTTGTGAATCCTTACTTCTTCTCTTTACTAGCCAAACCCAAGGCCCCATTACAAGATTAGAAAAGTGAACATGTTCATCTACATTAGAGGAGAGGGATCATGAAAAGTAAGTTTATGGAGCATTTTGTGAAGATCATTAGAATCACTAGTTTGCACATTGTTGACTGAAAAGCAAAATCACTAGTTTGCACATTGTTGATTGAAAAGCATGCTTGTAGCATGAAATTGACAATACACACATACACATTTTCACTTCATGAAAGGATTGATGAAGCATGAGTTTCATGAGATTACTTGGTAAGTGTCTTTAATAATTTCTGAATTATATGTACATATGTAATTTGTCTGGCATGTTACTAATTGATTGAGAGAGATTATCTTAACTGATTCATGAGTTCAAATTTCTATTTTTCTCAAAGATGATCAAAAGCTAAGTTTAGGGGTATTTGATGAACTCATAACATACCATATTTATTACCTAATTTCACATATGTTTTGGTTTATCTTTTGATGTAAATGTAGTGTATTCAAATAAATCTGCACTTAATTTGGTTATTCATTGATAAGTAAATTTTATATTAATTTAGCATGTTTATTTCTAGAAAATTAAGGTTAATAAATGGAAGACATCAAGTTGGAGAAAGGTGCAAAGCAACGAAGTTTGGATGATGAACGAATGGTCAAAAAATGAAGATTACAAGTTGAAGAAGCTGAATGTGAAAGTAAAGCACTACTTTGACACAATTTTTGTTACCAATTGAGATGATTCAGCTTAAGTGTTCAACATATAAGTTTTACCTCTTGAAGTTATAAATCCAAAAAATTAAGAATCATAGGATTTGGATTTGAAACATGAAAGTTATGACCAAAATACTACAACTATCTTAGACTTCAATTCTATTGATTGAAATTTTGGATGACAGAAGGCATCACTCTGAGGGACCACTACTCATATAAGATCGATGATTTAGATAAAGTTATTAACATAAAATTGTATCCATTGAAATTATATGACTAATGCAAAAAGAATCATGACATTCCAAGTTTGTATAAGGAACTTATAGTCAAAACAGTGTCAACATCTCTAGTTAGACAACAAGCCATCACTGGCGGCGCTAGAAACGGACCTGTTTTGCGAAAATTTTCCACAAGTGCGTAATTTGTGGTTTTTTAAGAAAAAACTTTGGTTTTTTCAAGGGTTCTTGCACTTGAATTTTTTTAGAGTTTTTCTCTTAGGTTTAGAGCCATTTTCCAGGAGATTTATTGTGAAGAAGAAGAAGAAGGGATTGCAAATAAAAAAGAAGAAAGAGAGAAGATGTTCTTCATCTTTATCATCCTGTCTCAGGGAGTTATTTTATTTTCTATTATTAGATAAATCCTTTTTCTAGGGTGAAGATGTAGCCCCTTTTGATACTCTTTATTATTGATTATTGGATGTTATTAATGCTAGATGATCTTATTTCATTCATTATGTTATTTGTAATGATTTAATTTATTTTTATTGCTTGATCACCAATATTATGAGTTTGATTATCTATCAAAGCATGGTTAAGTTATACATCATATGCTAAAACATTCTATTTAGGTTCTTATATTTTTGAAATTAATGGGTTTTCACCTCAATTATGTTAAATATCATAGGTAATTGGAATGAGTGAAAGCACTAGATTTGAGCCTGCACATCAAAAGGTAACGATCTTATGTTTGAAAGAACGAACCCAAGTGAAACTTTAAATCCAACATTCATTGGCAAAGAGTTATCACCTTGTGGTGAAATTTGAACCCTTGACTTCTTCATCTTATTAATCTCTTTGCATTATCCTTAGCTATTTATTTACTTTTATTCTATTAAGTTTCTAAAATTAAATCATATCTTATTCAAAGTTTGTTTAGTTTTATACTTAGTAACTAAATATTAATTAAGTTGGCCTGCATTTGCACACTATATTGCTATATGTCACACTTGTGAGGAATTATAATTTGAACCATCAACATATAATTGTTATGTGAGGATTTTTGAATAGAAAAAAATAGAAAGAATCATGGAATAGCCGAGTGTTGAATTGTTAAATATGCTTAGTTATGTTGTGGTTGAACTAGATTACGTTGGTTATGTTGGATTATCATGTTTTTGATTAATGATTGATTTTCATTATTTGTGCCTACTTACTAAGTAGCTTTGACTCATGCTTTTTTGTTTAATTTTTTTAGCTGACAGGCTAGATGACGATTCCCAACCGAGGTTTGGGATTGGTGAGCCAATGTTGCAGACTTTATTGTTATGATAGAATAAATTGTATTGAAAATTCATATGCCACGACATATTTGTATTCAAAGACCTCAAATGATGTATAATTATATTAAATTGTCAATGATGTAGATTGTAATGAAGTGGCATGTTATAATAATGTAAAATGTATATGATATTGAGGTAAATTATGTTATTGCCACCATGGGATGAAATAGATTCTACGTTGTGGGTAGGCTGAGTCGTATTAATAATTTATGAATTGAGTTATATGTATTGAAACTATAGTTTTATGTATAGTTTGGAATTGTAAACATTAATGTTTAGAAATTTATTTGATAATTGTTGTATATCAGGTTCTAATTTTGATATTTTTAGGGGAAACTCTATGGAATTTTTTATTAAAATTCAATTAAAATTTGTAAATTGGGATAGGGAATAATGAAACGTAATGGTGTCCTAGAATCGGACCCAAGCACCCCATCCTAAAAGTGGGCAAGTCGAGGAGGAAATGAAGGCAAATAACCAAGGTCATGCCTCAGAAGGTGGAGAATGACACAAGTGTATAAGGAATCTTAAGTAAACTAAACAAGTATTCAAGTCGAGCACATAGACTATGTCAACATCCTTCATTTCCTCAACAAGTTATCATTATTTTTGCCTATTCATATCATTGGTCTCTTACAAGTAAACCTAATCAGAGCTAAAAATGGAATTTTTTTAAGAAAAAAACCAATATATTATAGAACAAGTACAACCACAACCCTAACAAGAAAACAAAAAAAATTCTAACAAGAAAAAAAGAAAAATACTAAAAACACCACCAAACTAAAAACCAACATTGTCCTCAATATGAAGTTAAAACAATAAGAGTGAGGACTTCCCTGATTGAGATGCCTTTAATCCTCATCTGACTCCTCAGGTTCATAAGCTGGAGAATATGGTGTGAATGTGGGAGGCTACTGATAAGTGAATTTTATTCACTTATATTATGTATTAGTTGAGCTTATTGTTCATTATAAATTATACTGCAAGTGTACAACATCAAGTTTTGTAATATAATAGTGAGAGAGTGTCGTCTCCACAAGGATTACAGATTTTAATCAATCACTAGCTATCCTAAGAATGATCATAATTTTATTTGGACAATTGAGATATAAGGAATTGAATAATAAATAGAATGGACAAGCTTTGATAAGAAGTAATCAAGGTACGAAAACACTAGAGGCTTGATTTCATTTATGCTTCAGTCATGGTGTTTACAACTCATTCTATGCTGATCATTGCATTGGTTTATTAATCAAGAATGCAAAAACACTAAACTCCCTATCCCAAGTGCTGAGTTAAGTATCTATTCCCAAAATTCTAATTTGAATATCCCTATAAAAATCAAAATATTAGGAATGCATTAAGATATATGATTCTCTATAATGATTTCATAAAACCTAGAAGATCTCTAGAGTCATCTATGATTTTATGTTGTGATGCCTAGATCCTATTTATGATTACCACTCCCGACTGTCAAACCTTAAATACTAGATCATTCACTAAATGGCTAGTAAATTAAAAGCATTAACCATAAAACATTAGAAATAAACAAATAACAATGTTAATCATGTAATTCATTGCTCACACCATGAAATCCACATAAAATCTATCTCTCCTCTAAAAAGAGGAATTTAGCTACTCATAATGATAACAAAAATAATTCCAAGCATTCTAAACATGATTCAAATGTTAAAGGAAAAACAAGAAAGAAAGATAAAACTATGACTTGATGATCTTCCTCTAGATTTGCACCATCTGGAAGTCCTCCTCCAATTCTGCTTCTCTCCTTTGCTTCCCTCTTCCCTCTTCTTTGAAAACCTCTCAAAAAACCCAAAAACATGCCTCCTAAAGTCTCCCCAAAAGCCCCCTCCCATGATTCCTCTTTAGGTTTAAAGTTATATAACTTCACTTGCTCCACACGGTGCCTCAGTGCCAGAGCTACTACCGACAACTTCCTTGCATCATTTGCCCAACTCATTGTTCACTAGAGATAGGTTTAGTAATTTTGATCATAACTTTTGCATATGATATCCCAATTAAGTGATTCATCATTCTTTGGAAATATAATTTCAAGGGATACAACTATGATGTTTAACACTTTCTCCAAATCAACCTAAATCTATGCCAAAAATGGTCTACAAGTTATGTCTTTAACACATGAAAAAGGTCTAAATTCTGAGAAAGTTGCAATGTTTTGACCATAACTTCCACATCTGATCTTCAAATCTTGTTATTTTTGATTTGTTAGAAAGATAACTTGAAGGGATGAAACTTCAATATTGAAAACATTTCCTAAATAAGTCTCAATTAGTACCAGAAATGGCCTTAAAGTGATGCTTTTTAATATTCAGCTTCTTTTTTACATGTGTATAACATATGCTCTTAATAGGTCAAGTATGATTTTTCAGCCTAAAAGGGTTGGAATGATAAAGCTAAAGAAAGAAAAGTTGAATGTTGATCTTTCACAGGCTTTCCATATGCCATTATTTCATTAAGGCTCAATGGGATACTAGTGACATGACGGCACTAGGTTAACTTCAAAGGCTAAAACTAATCAAAGAATGCCTAAATCATTTTCTTGGTGATATGTCATCTAAATTTTCACCTTAAATAATAACTGAAATGAGTTCTAGAGTTTAATGGAGTTATGCATACTTAGGCACATGAACTTTTTCTAAGTGCATAAATGATTTAAACAAAAACAGCCGTGTGATCAAGTGTACAGGGAATATTAAGTAAACTTGACAAGTATTCAAGTCAAGCACATAGACTATGTCAACATCTTTCATTTCCTCAAAAAGCTATCATTATTTCTACCTATTCATATCATTGGTCTCTGACAAGTAAACTTGATCAATTCTCAAAAAGGATTTTTTTTAAATAATAAATAATAGAACAAGAACACAAAAAAAATCTAACAAGAAAAAAGAAAAACACTAAAAACACCCATAAACTTAAAACCAATTGTAACACTTTGCTTTTCTAAGGTGTTACTAAGGTAGTAATAGGAGGACCCACGACCAAAGTCTCCCCTAAACTTACCCTTTTAAACCTATATAAAACATGCACAAACACCCACAAGTGCCCAGATTCATAGTCACATGATAAGGCAGAGTGTGGAAAACATTCGTACACCTACTAAAGTAATGATAGGCAAATTATCATGGTTTATACAACTTAGATTTACATTAATTACAACATTGGCTTAATTCATCAATTACATTTTAATACATCCAAAATATAACAAAAGATAATGAGTTCTAAACATCAAGATCTATCCCTCTCCTAAGCTCCAACTCCTCGTTGGGCTCTATTTTCTGACCTGTTAACTAAAAATATAATAAAATAGCATGAGTCTAGGACACTCAATAAGTAGGTAAGCAAGTAATAATCAATAGAATAAATTTATCAAACAATCTCACATATGTAAATGGAACTAGTATCATTTACAAATAGTGGCAAGAATCTTTTAGCAAAGAGTCTACTCATAATTGGGTTAGTATTACTTCCAACACATCATTTAGGTCTTGTCTACTACTAGTCAGTGCCATGCTCAAGAGGCCATCAACCAAGTGGACTCAGCCATATACCAAGTAGACTCAGCCACAACCAAATGGACTCAACTTTCTTACAATGTCAATGTTTTGGTTCTTCCTTGTAGTCTTGGCTTTGAATGTTACGAGACCCATGATCACATGAGCCCACCCTCATTGCAATCCAGAGATTGCAAGTTCTCCATCTACACCTACTAAGTAATTAGAGGAGTTTCACACTATACACCAGATTCGGCCTCTTCGCCATTACATACAGCATCACAACAAAGCCCTTTCATGGACAGGATCCTGAATAACTAAATAACCATCCCTATAGGCATCCAAATATAAATTCATAATAATTGTATTCTAACTGGTGTCCAACTCAGACATGTATTTAATTCTCTATCAAATTGCTAAACTCTATTTCATACTAAATTAAATCATGATATTCAATCACATATATTTGTTAACTATCCACCTCTTTTGAGTAATTGATCTCTATGTTAGTAAATTATTTATCATAATATAATGGTTCTTTTTTCTCTATTTCATTTCTAATGTTTCACAATGATATTATAACAAAACATACCATCAAACTAGCATAAATATCCTAATTACACCCAATTTTAACAAATAACAAAAATTTAGAAAAAGGGTAAATTATTATTCATAGCAAATTGGATGCCGTGGCATCCATCTTCTTGCCCACTTGGTATTGGTCACAGCGAATTGGGTGTTGTGGCATCTGGTTTGAGCATCGTAGCATTCACTTCCTCTCTCTCCCATGGTCTGATCTTCATGATCAAGTGTCGTGTCACTTGGTTGAGAGCCGCAACATCCAATACGTTGTCCACTATTTACACCTTGATTACAGACCCTATTCACATCTATCTTTTTTCTACCTTATTTGCTAAGTTTAATTTAAGTATTTAAGCCTCAATTTATGTCATTTAGCATGATCCTTACCTCTATTAGACTACCTAGTTCATGTAACTCAATTTATACAATTTTTCACAAGCATTTATACTACAAACTAATATGTTAAGTAGAGTTGCTTCATTTTCTTAAGCCATACTAAAAAACATAAGTTAACTTAATTCCAAGCTATATATGACACCATTGACATACTTTAAAACATGTCCAAAAACATAATTCGTCAACTTTAAGCCATTACACTATAGTTCTCAGAATGCATAAACATGAAAGTTCAACTAAGCATATAGAGAAAATAACCTTCTTAAGCATATAGAGAAAATAACCTTCTTATCGTATACTTAAACTTATGCACTTCTCTTTGTCTTAAGTTTGTGTTCCCAAGACCAATCCACAAATTGAATTTCCAACATTGAAAGCATATACCTTATGGTTATTCAATTGCACTGATTATTTATAAAACAACTACTATAACATTTGTTCAAGGCTTCTCCTAGATTTATGACATGACTCTATTGAGGGTTTATCTAATCACTCATTAAATAATTCTTTAGAAGGTGGTTATGGAGTCATTAACAAAAGTTAATCATGCCACACCTTTCTTAATGGGATTTCATTAAACATTAGCTAAGCAACTTCTAGTTTCATGGTTGTAGCTACTAATATGTTAGGATTTCCTTCCCAAATAACAAATTCACATGTTCTAATATGAATTGTATACAAATGCCTAATCACAACATCAAATTCATGCTAAATCCACCTTTTCCCCCATTACCAATGTACCCATGACCCAAATCAACTCCATGAGTTAGAATTAAAGAGATCTTTCTAGCATAAATGGTGAATTACTAATAGAAATCACTTACCACCCTATTTCCTCCAATTGAAATTCCTTAATCTGAGTTATAAAGTGAAAACCCAATTTTTCTTTCAACTTTGATGGTTTCAATCTGCCGAATCTAGCATTTTCTTGATGTTAGAGTGTTGCTAGACTAACTGTCATTGATTCCTTGGTAATTTATCATCAAAATCTACAAGTTTTGGAAATTTCTTAAGCAAGGGTGCGTTGGGAAAGGGAACTGATCATGGATGCTAGAAATGGAGTTGGTGGAGATTTTAAGCTCCAACCCTTATGGTACTCCAGCAACACGCACAGACAGAGGTACATGTTGTCCACCAATCATGCTTTCTTACTTTTTCTATCAATGTAATTTCTTCCTATGCATCATAATACTCAGTCCCTATGTCATGCCCATCATGATTTTTCATTTCTATTCCTCTACTAGCACACATACAATATTAATCTCTAGCTACAATACAAGTTTGATTACTACAAACATTTCAGGCCTCATATTCTACCCCTCTTTCAAAACGTTTTGACCTTGAAACTTAGGCAAACAAGGCTACTTCATTCTCATTGCTTCTTCTAGTTCCTAGGTTGCCTCACCCTTTGGATGATATCCCCACTATACTTTGACTAAACAAATAGCCTTATTTCTCAACTATTTCTCTTTACTATCTAGTATTTGAATTGGTTGTTCCACATACCATAAGTTCTCTTTAATTTGGATTTCTTCTAATGCTAATATATGAGATGGATCTGGATCATATTTTCCTAGTGAAGACACATGGAAGACATTTTGAATTCCACTCAACAATGGCGGCAATGCAATGTAACTTTACCAATCCGATCCAAAGTTTCATAAGTACTGATATACCTTGGGCTTAGTTTACCTTTAGTGCCAAATCGCACTACACCCTTCATCAGAGACACTTTTAGGAACACTTTATTTGCCACCTTAAATTCCAAGTCACATCTCCGTACATCTGCATAACTCTTTTGGCGTGACTGAGCAATATATATCTTTTCTTTAATCTGAGCCACTTTGTCAAATGTATCTATAATCATCTATGGTCCTACTAGGGTGGCCTCACCAATTTCAGTCTAGTATAGTGGTGACCTACATTTGCGCCCATATAATGCCTTAAAAGGACACATCTGTATGCTAGTGTGATAACTATTATTGTAATCAAATTTAATTAATGATAAATATTGGCTCCATGATTTACCCCATTCAAGGACACATGTTCTAAGCATGTCCTCTAATTGTTAATATACTCATTTTGTCTGCCCATCTATTTGGCAATTATTCATACTGCTAAAGTATAGCATTATGTAATGCTTTTCGGAACTTAGAAGTGAACACTGAGCCTTTGACTTAAATGATCACTTTAGACACACCATGTAACCGTATAATTTTTTTCTGATAGATCCATGCATACTTTTTAGCAATAAGCATAGTCTTGATTGGTATAAAATGGGCAGATTTAGTTAGGCTATCCACAAAAACCCATATACTATCAAATCCTATTGTCGTCTTTGGTAATCCAGTGAGGAAGTCCATTATTATATCTACCCATTTCCATTCAAGAATTTAAATAGACTATAATAATCTACCTAGTATTTGGTGCTTTGCCTTCATTCTCTTGTACACTAAACATTTAGCCACATAACTAGTGATATCATTGTTCATACTCTTCCACCAGTATTGAAATTTCAAATCATAATACATCTTATTTTTGCTAGGAAGGATAGTATATGGAGAATAATATGCTTCCTCTAGCACTTTTTGTATTACTACAGATCCCTTAGGAAGCACTAATCGATTCCTATATCTCATAAGATGGTCTGTTCCAATGAAGAAGTCTAGCAATTCATTTTGCTGTAATCATAGCTTCAATTTTTTGAATTCTTCCTCTGATGAATCCTCTTGGACTGTTCTGATCTCATCTACTAAGGGAGGCCAAAGGCTTAATTGACAAATTTGAGCAACTATTCCCTTCATTACCACTTGCACATCTAGTTTCCTCAATACCTCAAATAATTTTGTCTTCTATATAAGCCGGTAGGCTAAACTATTACCAAATTTTATGCTCAAAGCATCAGTTACCACATTTGCCTTTTTGGGATTATAGTGAATGTTTAGATCATAGTCCTCATGGAATTCGAGCCACCTCCACTGATTAATGTTCAATTCTTTTTGATAAAAGATATATTTCAAACTTTTGTGATTAGTGTACACATCACATTTCTCTCCATCAAGATAATGTTGCCATATTTTTAAGACAAACACTACTGCTGCCAATTCTAAGTCATGGGTTGGATAATTACACTCATGAGGTCATAACTGAAGTGATGCATAAGCTATAACATTGCCATTCTCAATGAGAACATAGCCTAATCCTTTCTTGGATGCATCACTATATATTACAAATCTGCCCTGACCTGATGAAAGTTCAAGCATTCGTGGTTCCACCAACCGCCTCTTTAATTCTTGAAAGGCAGCTTCACACTGATCATTCCATGCAAATGAGACCCTTTACAAGTTAACTATGTCATCGGCATAACAATATGGGAGAATCCTTCAATACATCCTTGATAATACCCAGCTAATCTCAAGAAACTTCTAACCTCAGTCACTATGCTTGGTCAAGGCCAATTTACCATGGCCTCTATTTTATGAGAATCCACAGAAATGCCCTCTCTTGAGATTACATGGCCTAGAAAAGCCACATTATTCATCTAGAAGTCATACTTCTTTAATTTTGCATAGAGCCTTTCCTATCTCAATCTTTGCAAAGTCATCTTCAAATGTAATTCATGCTCCTCTTTGTCTTTCGAATAATTCAAAATATCATCAATGAAGACAATCACAAAACGATCTAGAAAGGGTTTGAAAACCCTATTCATTAGATCCATGAAAACTGGAAGAGCAATTGTTAACCCAAATGGCATTACCAAAAACTTGTAATGGCCATATCGAGTTTTGAATGCAGTTTTATAGACATCTACCGGCTTAACTCTCAGTTAATGATTTCCGAACTGCAAATCTATTTTAGAGAATACTATATCTCCTTGCAATTGATCTAATAGATTATCTATCCTAGGCAATGGATATTTATTCTTGATGGTGACTTTATTTAGTTCCTGATAATTGATGCATAATCATAGACTTCCATCCTTCTTCCTCGCAAACAACATTAGTGCATCCCATGACGACACACTAGGACGGATAAATTCTTAGTCCATCAAGTCCTACAACTGCACTTTCAACTCTGCAAGTTCAACTGGTGCCATCCCATAAAGGGCTTTAGATATTGGCTCTGCCCCAGGTTGGAGGTTAATGCAAAATTCCACTTCTCACTCAGGAGGTAATCTAGATAATTCACCAAGAAATATATCTGGAAAATATTATACTACTGATATGTCCTCCAATGATTAATGTTCAATGTGGGTGTCAATAGTTGAGACTAAGAATACTTCACACCCTTTTTGCATTAGGCTGAGAGCCTTCATCGCTAACACAAGTTTAGGAGCTTTTCCATTAGATGAACTTCTAAAGATGATTTCCATATTATTAGGCTTTAAGGTTACCTGCTTGGCTTTACAATCCATTTTAGCTTTATATTTGACTAACCAATCCATATCCAGTATAATGTCCAAACCATTCATATTTAATATAGTTAGATCGGCATAAAACTTTTTGTTCTCTATCACTATAAGTATCTCCTAACATACTTCTATAGTTGTGCTAACTACTTTCAATGGAGTGGACACCTCTATCACATGATGCATTTGGTATTTAAACAAACCAGCTTTACTTACAAATGCAATGGAGACAAAATACTGAGAAGCATCCGAATCAAATAATACATAAGCCATGTAATTACACACAAGAAGATTACCATTAACCATGTGCTCCATGTCCTGAGCTTCCTATTCATTGGTTACTTACACGACTGCTGTGATTGGTGGCCTACGGTTCTCATACTAACGGCCAGGAGTTGTATTAGGTCCGCGACCTTTTTCTTTCATCTAATCGCTACCACATTCAGGCTAGGACGGGGCTCGGGGGATCATATTGTCTCTTCTCCCCTAATTAGGATAATTCCACTTAAAGTGACCAATCTTGCCACATAGGAAGCGAGTGATCTTCACTGTCTAGATTTTCGAGGTTGATTCGACCCCTAACTAGTCTCTCACATTTATCCTAGGACCAAACTAGTTTGCCTTCCCTCTAACTTCTTCTGTGTGGTAGTCAAATTTCAAATGTCTTGACTCCTTGCAATAATTACAAGTTTTATCAAATATTATACTGCCATTTTGCTCAATTTTTTACCTAGTTCATCAACCCTTATCATTTTCTCTCATATGTCTCCTCTCTTTGAATTTAAATTATTTCTTTGCCCCTTGTTCCACTAAATGAGTATGCTCCAAGATTCCTCATATTTAATCAACATGAGCGGGGCTACCTTCTCTCGGGTATCCAACTGCAATCCTTCCTAAAATTTCTAAGTTGTTTCTGGTAAATCCATTTGGGCCCATGACACAAATCGCACCACAGACCTAAACTATCCATCATATTCTTCCATAGTTCTCTTGCCTTGCGATAATGATGAAAATTCAGTAGCCCAGTTAGACTTCTCACTAGCTAGCACATATTTACAAAGCAGTCGCTCTCTAAAATCAACCCACGTATCCCTGCACCATTGTAAAAAACCATCAACTTTTTAGTGTGCCACTACTGCTCTACCTCACCTTCTAGCGGATAAACCCCATATAATAATGCTCTTTAGGGCATTCTATATATGCAAATTTCTTTTCTAAACCAGCTAACCATTCATTTACTACTCGATAGTCTCTCTGCCCTTTGAAAACCAGAGGCTGCATATTTTGAAAAGCTTTCATATTTAACCCTAGCTTTAACTGCCTTTGAGATGTCTATCCCATATCTAGTTCTACATTTACTTGCCTTGCACATGACCTCAGCATTTGTTGAGGCTCCTTTATGTGCCTGCTTTGAGTTTGGTTTAATTCTTGTAAATTTTGGGCAATACCCACTATCATGGTCATCATAGAACCAAATTTCAGTGTCATTGTTTGGGGTTGCATAGGTGGGACTACCTCACTACTAGGGCCTATAGTGCCTTGCCTATCTGTTCTTACAGTTCCTACCTCAACATGGCCTTCCTCAGGCTCAACTAACCCTTCTTCAACTTCATTTTGGGTCAACCCAAGTATCTTATCGGCCTGGGAGGCTTCTGCCTGAGTTTCCCTGATAACCACCCCCATTGCTTGAGTTCTAGTAGTCCTCCTCGGTGACTTAGCCTCCACCATGGGGGCTTTGCCTATGTCTACTCTCTTCGTTGGTGCCATTAATGTATAAAGAAGAGTATGTAATCATATAACAACACTAGATTAAGATGTTAATACAACTTATCAATATCAAACAATTCATGCATTATACTAACGTTCCCCCATGTTTCTAACATTTTGAAAACTATGCATGTCATTCTTTTACCACTTTCCAGTACCTTTACCAATACAGTTTTGGGACTTATCTTCTCCTAAGTATTATACATAACTCAATCTAATACCACTCTATAACGTCCAAATTTTCTAAGGTGTTACTAAGGCAGTAATAGGAGGACCCATGACCAGAGTCTCCCCTGAACTTACCCTCCTAAACCTATATAAAACATGCATAGACACCCACAGGTGCCTAGATTCGTAATCATACTATAAAGGATGGGTGTGGTAAACATTCCTACACCTACTAAAGTAATGATATGCAAATTATCATTGTTCATACAACTTAGATTTATGATAATTACATCATTGGCTTAACTCATTAATACATTGAAAATTAAACAAAGGATAATGAGTTCTAAACATCAAGATCTATCCCTCTCTTGAGCTCCAACCCCTCTTTGGGCTCCATCTTCTGACCTGTCATCTAAAAATATAATAAAATAGGGTGAGTCCAGGCAACTCGGTAAGTAGGTAAGCAAGTATTAATTAGTAGAATATATTTATTAAACAATCTTACATATGCAAATGGAACTACTATCATGTACAAACAATGGCAAGAATTTTTTAGCAAAGTATCTACTCATAATTGGTCAATATTACTTCCATTTAAAGACATCATTTAGTTCTCATTTACTACTAGTTAGTGCCATGATTGGGAGGCCATCAACCAAATGCACTCAGCCACATACCAAGTGGACTCAACCACAACCAAGTGGACTCTATTGTCTTACAATGTTGATGTGTTCCAGTTCTTCCTTGCAATCCTAGCAACAAATGTTACATGACCCATGAGCACATGAGCTCGGCCTCATTGCAATGCAAAGCTTGTAAGTTCTCCATGTACACTTATTAAGTAATTAGAGGAGTCTCAATCAATAGGCCAGATTTGGCCTCTTGGCCATTATAGGCAGCATCACAACAAAGCCCTTTCATGGGCGGGATCCCAACTAACCAAATAACCATCCCAACAGGCATCCAAACCCAAATACATAATAATTATATTCCAACTAGTGTCCAACTCAAACATGTATTTAATTCTCAATCAAATTGCTAAACTCTATTTCATACTAAATTAAATCATGAAATTCAATTACATACATATGTCAAGAATCCACCTCATTTGAGTAATTAATCTCCATGTTAGTAAATTGTTTATCATAATATAATGGTTTTTATGTTTTGCATTTCGTTTTTAATATTTCATAATGATATTGTAACAACACGTACTGTCAATATAGCATAAATATCTTAAATGCACCCAATTTTAACAAATAGCCAAAATTTAGAAAAAGGGCAAATTACTGTTCATAGCGAATTGGATGCCACGACATTAGATTTGAATGCCGCAGCATCCACCTTCTTGCCCATTGGTTAATGTTCATAGTGAATTGAGAATGGCAACATTTGATTCAAGCATCACGACATTCAATTCAAGTGCCATGGCATCCAAACTGAATGCCGCGGTATTCACGTCCTACCTCTCCCCTAGTCTAGTCTTCATGTTCAAGTATCACAGCGCTCAGTTGAGAGCCGCGACATCCAATATGTTGTCCACTCTTTACACCTTAATTTCAGACCCTATCACTTTTATATTTTTTCTACATCATTTGCTAAGTTTAATTTAAGTATTTAAGCCACAATTTATATGATTTAACATGGCCCTTACCTCTATTGGACTATTTAGTTCATATAACTCAATTTATACAATTTTGCACGAGCATTAATACTACATACTAATATGTCAAGTAGAGCTACCTCATTTCCTTAAGCCATGCAAGAAAACATAAGTTAACTTAATTCCAAGCTATATATAATGCCATTCACAATCTTCAAAACATGTCTAAAAACAAAATTCGTCAAATTTAAGCCATTACACTATAGTTCCTGGAATGCATAAACATGAAAGTTCAACTAAGCATATAGAGAAAATAACCATATTATCATATAATTATGCACTTCTCTTTGTCTTAACTTTGTGTTCCCAAGACCAATCCACAAATTGAATTTCCTACATTCACAATATATGCCCTATGATTATTCAATTGCACTAATTATTTATAAAATAGTTATCATAATATTCACTCAAAGCTTATCCTAGATTTATGACATGACCTTGTTTAGGGTTTAGCCAATCACTCATCTACATATTCTTTAGAAGGTGGTTATGGAGTAATTAACTAAAGTTAATCATGCCATGCCTTTCTTAATGGCATTTCATTAAACATTAGCTAGACAACTTTTAATTTCATGGTTGTAGCTACTAATATATTAGGATTTCTTTCCAAAATAACAAATTCACATGTTCTAATATGAATTGTATCCCAATTCCTAATCATAACATCAAATTCATGCTAAATCCACCTTTTACCCCATTTCCAATCTACCCATAACCCAAATCAACTCCATGAGTTAGAATTAATGAAAAATTTCTAGCAAAAATGGTGAATTACTAATAAAAATCACTTACCACCCTATTTCCTCTAATTGAAATTCCCTAATCTTAGCTGTAAAGCTAAACCCCGATTTTTCCTTCAACTTCCACTATTTCAATCTATCGAATTCAATATTTTCTTGATGTTGGAGTGTTGCCAGATTAACTATCGTCAATTTCCTAGTAATTTGGCATTGAAATCCACAAGTTTTGGAAATTTCTCAAGCAAGGGTGTGTTAGGAAAGGGAGCTGATCATGGATGCTAGAAATGAAGCTAGTGGAGCATTTTAAGCTCAACCCCTTATAGTACTCTTGCGGCGCACACAAATAGATACAAATGTGGCCCATGAATCAAGCTTTCTTACTTTTTTTTATCACTGTAATTGCTTCCTACACATCATAATACTTAGTTCCTAAGTCATGCCCATCATGATTTTCTATTTCTATTCCCCTACTAGCACACATGCACTATTAATCTCCGGCTGCAATACAAGTCTAAATACTGCAAAAGTTTAAGGCCTCACATTCTACCCCCCTTTCAAAAAGTTTGACCTTGAAACTTAGGCAAACAAGTAAGGGTACTTTGTTCTCACTGCTTCTTCTAGTTCCTAGGTTGCCTCATCCTCTAGGAGATGTCCCCAATATACTTTAACTAAATGAATAGCCTTATTTCTCAACTATTTCTCTTTACTATCCAATATTTGAATTGGCTATTCCACATACTATAAGTTCTCTTTAATTTGGATTTCTTCTGGTGCTAATATATGAGATGGAACCAGTTCATATTTTCTCAGTGAAGACATATGGAAGACATCATGAATTCCACTCAACAATGGTGGCAATGCAATGCTATATGCCACTTTACCAATTTAATCCAAAATTTCATAAGGACCAATATACCTCAAGCTCAGTTTACCTTTAGTACCAAATCGCACTACACCCTTCATCGAAGATACCTTCAAGAACACTTTATTTGCCACCTAAATTTCCAAGTCACGTCTCCGTACATTTGCATAACTTCTTCAGCGTGATTGAGCAATTTGGATCTTTTCTTTAATCTGAGCGACCTTCTCAAGTGTATCCACGATCATCTATGGTCCTACTAGGGTAGCCTCATCAATTTCAGTCCAGTATAGGGGTGACCTACATTTGCACCCATATAACACCTTAGATGCTAGTGTGATAAATGTTATGGGGATCAAATTCAATTAATGATGAATACTAGCTCCATGATGTACCCTATTCAAGGACACATGCTCTAAGCATGTCCTCTAATTGTTGATTTGCTCATTCTATCTACCAATCTGTTTGGGGGTGATACATACTGCTGAAGTTTAGTCATGTTCCCATAGCCTTATGTAATGTTTTCGAGAACTTAAAAGTGAACATTGAGCCTCTGAATGAAATGATCACTTTAGGCACACCATGTAATCGCATAATTTCTTTCTAATAGATCCATGCATAATTTTCCATAGTAAATATAGTCTTGACTGGTATAAAATGGGCGGATTTAGTTAGACTATCCACAATGACCCATATACTATCAAATCCTGCAGTCATCTTTGGAAAACCAGTGACAAAATCCATTGTCCATTTCCATTTAGAAATTTCAATTGACTAATAATCCGCTTGGTATTTGGTGCTTTACCTTCATTCTCTAGCACACCAAACATTTAGCCACATATCTAGTGATATCATTCTTCATACCCTTTCACCAGTATTGAGATTTCAAATCATAATACATTTTATTTTTGCCAGGATAGATAGTATATGGAGAATAATGTGCTTCCTCTAGCACTTTTTGTATTACTACAGATCCCTTAGGAAACACTAATTGATTCCTATACCTCATAAGATGGTTTACACCAATAAAGAATTCTGGCAACTCATTTTGTTCACAGATTCAATTTCTTGAAATCTTCCTCTAATGACTCCCTTGAGTTGCTCGGATCTCATCTACTAAGGTAGGCCTTAATTGAGACATTTGATCAACTATTCCCTTCATCCCACTTGCACATCTAGTTTCCTCAATTCCTCAAATAATTCTGTCTTCTGTGAAAGCAGGCTGGCTAAACTATTGCCAGATTTTTTGCTCAAAACATCAGCTACCACATTTACCTTTTTAGTATGATAGTGAATGTTTAGATCATAGTCTTTAAGTAATTCAAGCCACCACCGTTGCCTCATGTTTAATTCTTTCCAAGAAAAGATATATTTCAAACTTTTATGATTAGTGTAAACATCATATTTCTCTCCATCAAGATAGTGTTGCCATATTTTTAGGGCAAACACTACTACTGCCAATTCAAAGTCATGGGTTGGATAATTACGCTCATAAGTTTGTAACTGACGTGATGCATAAGCCATGACATTGTCATTATACATGAGAGCACAGCCTAATTCTTTCTTGGATGCATCACTATATATTACAAATCCACCCTATTACAAATCTGTCATGACCTGACAGAAATGCAAGTATTGGTGCCTCCACCAACCCCCTTTTTAATTCTTGAAAAGCAACCTCACACTGATCATTTCATGTAAATGTGACCCCATTACAAGTTAACTATGTCAGTGGCATAGTGACATAGGAGAATCCTTTAACAAATCTTTGATAATACCCAGCAAATCCTAAGAAACTTCTAACCTCAGTCACTGTACTTGGTCTAGGCCAATTCACTATGGCCTCTATTTTATGAGGATGCATTGAAATGCCCTCTCCTGAGATTCCATGGCCTAGAAAGGCTACACTATTCATCCAGAAGTCACACTTCTTTAATTTGGCATCAAGCTTTTCCTCTCTAAATCTATGCGAAGCCATCTTTAAATGTAATTCATGCTCCTCTTTGTCTTTTGAATAAATTAAAATATCATCATTGAAGACAATCACAAAATGATCTAGACAGGGTTTGAACACCCTATTCATTAGATCCATGAAAAATGTAGAGAATTTGTTAACCCAAATGACATTATAAAATATTTGTAATGCCCATATCAAGTTCTGAAAGCAATTTTATGGACATCTATTGGCTTAAATCTCAATTGATGATATCCAGACTGTAAATCTATTTTAGAGAATATTATACTCCTTCTAACTAATGTATTTGATCATCTATCATGGGCAATGGTTATTTATTATTGATGGTGACTTAATTCAGTTCCTGATAATTAATGCATAGTGACAGACTTCCATTCTTCTTCTTAACAAACAACACTGGTGCATTCCACAGTGACACACTAGGACGGATAAATACCTTATCCATAAGTTGTGCAACTGCACTATCAACTTTGCCAATTCAACTGGTGTCATCCAGTAAGGGACTTTACATATTGGCCTTGCCCCAGGATGGAGGTCAATGCAAAATTCCACTTCTTGCTCAGGAGGTAATCTAGACTATTTGCTGAAAAAAATATCTGGAAAATCTCGTACTGTTGGTATATTTGCCAACAATCGATGTTTAGAGTGGGTGTCAATAGTTGCGACTAAGAATGCTTCACACCCTTTCCGCATTAGGCTGAGAGCCTTCATGGCTGACATAAGTTTAGGAGCTTTGCCTTCAGATGAACTTCTAAAGATGATTTCCAAATTATCGGGGGTCTTTAAGGTTACCTACTTGGCTTTACAATCCATTTTAGCTTTATATTTAACTAACCAATCTATACCCAGTATAATGTCCAAACCATTCATATTTAATATAATTAGATCAGCATAAAACTGTCTATTCTCTATCACTATGTATCTCATAACATACTTTTGTAGTTGTGCTAACTACTTTCAATGGGGTGGACACCTCTATCACAAGATGCATTTGGTATTTAGACAAACCGGGTTTATTTACAAGTACAGTGGAGACAAAAGACTGAGAAGCACCTGGATCAAATAATGTATAAGCCATGCAACTACACACAAGAAGATTACCAGTAACCACATGATCCATGGCCTTAGCTTCCTGTGTTGCCTGAACGACCATAGTGATTGGTGGTCTATAGTCCTCATACTAATGGCTATGAGTTGTATTAGGTTTATGATCTCTACCTCTCATCTAACCTCTGCCACGTTCAGGCTAGGACAGGACTTGGGAGGTCACACTGTCACTCCTCCACTGATTAGGACAATTCCACTTGATGTGACAATCTTGCCACATAAGAAGCAATTGAGTGGTCTTTGCTGTCCAGATTCCCAAGGCTGATTTGGCTACTGACTAGTCTCTCTCATCTATCCTGGGGCAGATCTAGTTTACCTTCCCTTTGACTTCTTTAATAGTATGTGGTAATCAAATTTCAAGTGTCCTGACTTGTTGCAATAATTATAAGTTTTATCAGATATTACACTGCCAATTTACTCAGTTTTCAGCCTGGTTTGTCACCCCTTATTAATTTCTCTTGTACATCTCCTCTGTCTGAATTTAAATTGCTCCTCTACCTCCCATTCCACTAAATGACTATGCTCTAGGATATCCTCATATCTAATAAACATGAGTGAGCTAGCTTCTTTTGGATATCCAACCCCAATCCTTCTAAAATTTTTGGGTTGTCTCTGGTAAATCCATTCGGGCACATGGCACAAATCATGCAGAAGACCTAAACTATCCATAATATTCTTCTACAATTCTCTTGTCTTACAAAAGTGTTAAAAATTCAGTAGCCCACTTAGCCATCTCACTATTTGACACACATCTGTGGAGTAGTCGCTCTTCAAAATCAACCCTTGTCATCCCTGCACCATTGTAAAAAACCATCAACTTTTCAGTGTGCCACCACTGCTCTACCTCACCTTTTAGATGATAAACCCCATATAATACCTTATGCTCTTTAGGTCATTCCATATATGCAAATACCTTTTCCATACCAACTAACCATTCATTTACCACTAGATAGTCTCTTTGCCCCATGAAAATCAGAGGCTTCATATTTTGAAAATCTTTCACATTTAACCCTAGCCCTGGTTGCCTTTGAGATCTTTGTCCCATATCTAATTCTACATTTACTTGCCTTACATGTGTCCTCATCATTTGTTCAGGCTCCTCTACGTGGCCCCCTTTGAGTTTGGATTAGTTCTTGTAAATTCTGGGCAATACCCACTATCATGGTCATCATAGCACCAAATTCCAGTGTCATTATTTAGGGTTA
Source organism: Pouteria campechiana (assembly GCA_036873735.1). Lineage (NCBI taxonomy): Eukaryota > Viridiplantae > Streptophyta > Magnoliopsida > Ericales > Sapotaceae > Pouteria > Pouteria campechiana. Next base: position 9,129 of record JAYJMB010060489.1, on the reverse strand, counting down.
CATAGGTGGGATTGCCTCACTACTAGGGTCAGTAGTGCCTGGCCTATCTGTTCTTGCAGTTTCTGCCTCGACATGGCCTTCCTCATGCTCAACTACCCCCTGATCAACTTTATCTTGGGTCAACCCAAGTATCTCATCAGCACGAGAGGCTTCTTCCTAAGTTTCCCAAATAACCACCCCATCGCTCAAGTCCTAATAGTCCTCTTCGGCGACTCATCTTCCACCATGGGGGATTTGCCTTTGTCTACTCTATTCCTCGGTGCCATTACTATATAAGGAAGAGTATATAATCATATAACAACACCAGATTAAGATATTAATACAACTTCTCAATATCAAACAATTCATGCATATACTAATAATGCCCCATGTTTATAACATTTTGAAAACTATGCATGTCATTCTTTTACCACTTTCCAACACCCTTACTATTATAGTTCTAGTACTTATCTTCTCCTGAGTATTAGACATAACCCACTCTATAATGCCCTGCTTTTCCAAGCTGTTACTAGGGCAATAAAAGGAGGATCCATGGCCAGAGTCTCTCCGGAACTTACCCTCTTAAACTTGTATAAAACATGCACAAACACCCACAAGTGTCCAGATTTGTAGTCGCATTATAAAGGTAGAGTGTGGAAAACATTCATACACCTAGTAAAGTAATGACAAGCAAATTATCATGGTCCATACAACTTAGATTTACATTAATTACATCATTAGCTTAACTAATGAATTAAATTTTAATACATCCAAAATATAATAAAAGATAATGAGTTCTAAACATCAGGATCTATCCCTCTCCTGAGCTCAAACCCCTCATTAAGCTTCATCTTCCAACTTGTCAGCTAAAAATATAATGAAATAGGGTGAGTCTGGGTAGCTCAGTAAGAAGGTAAGCAAGTAATAATCAGTAGAACATATTTATTAAACAATATCACATGTGTAAATGGAACTACTATCATATACAAATAGTGACCAGAATTTTTAAACAAAGTGTCTACTCATAATTGGGTCAGTATTGCTTCCATTTCAACACATCATTTAGGTCTCATTTACTACTAGTTAGTGCCATGCTCTAGTTGCTATCAACCAAGTGAACTCAGTCACATACCTAGTGGACATAGCCACAACCAAGTGGACTCAATTGTCTTACAATGTCAGTGTGTTCCAGTTCTTCCTTGCAAACCTAGCTATGAATGTTATCAGACCCATGACCACATGAGCCCACCTTCATTGAAATCCATAGATTGCAAGTGCTGCATCCACACCTACTAAGTAATTAGAGTCTCACACAATTCGCCAGATTCATCCTCTTCTCCATTACAAGCGGCATCACAACAAAGCCCTTTTAAGGGCGAGATCTTGAATAACCAAATAACCATCCCGATAGGCATCCAAACACAAATACAAAATAATTGTATTCTAATTAGTGTCCAACTCAAACATGTATTTAATTCTCAATCAAATTCCTAAACTCCATTTCATACAAAATTAAACCATGAAATTCAATTACATACATCTATTAAGTATCCACATCATTTGAGTACTTAATCTCTATGTTAGTAAATTGTTTATCAAAATATAATGGTTCTTGTGTTTTCCATTTTGTTTCTAATGTTTTGCAAAGATATTATAACAAAATATACCATCAAACTAGCATAAATATCCTAAATACACCCAATTTTAACAAATAGCCAAAATTTAGAAAAGGGCAGATTACTGTTCACAGCGAATTAAATGTCGCGACATCAGATTTGGATGTCACAACATCAATGTTTTTACCCATTAGTTACTGTTCAAAGTGAATTGGGCAATGGAACATCTAGTACAAGCACCATAGCATCCAATTCAAGAACCTTGACATCCAAACTGGATGCCATGACATTCACTTCCTACCTCTCCCTTGGTCCAGTTGTCATGTTCAAGCACTGTGGCACTCAATTGAGAGCCGTAGCATCCAATACTTTTGCCCACTCTTGACACTTGATTTCAAACCCTATTCACATTTATCATTTTGCTGCATCATTAGCTAATTTTAATTTAAATATTTAAGCCTCAACTTATGTCGTTTAACATGGTCTTTACCTCTATTGGACTACATAGTTCATGTAACTCAATTTATACAATTTCTCACAAGCATTTATACTACAAACTAATATGTCAAGTAGAGTTGCTTCATTTCCTTAAGCCATATTGGAAAACATAAGTTAACTTAATTCCAAGCTATAAATGACACCATTCACATACTTTAAAACATGTCTAAAACATAATTCATCGACTTTAAGCCACTACACTATAGTTCCCAAAATGCAAAAACATGAAAGTCCAACTAAGTATATAGAGAAAATAACCTTCTTATCGTATACTTAACTTATGCACTTCTCTTTGTCTTAACTTTATGTTTCCAAGACCAATCCACAAATTGAATTTCCAACATTCAAAGCATATGCCCTATGATTTTTCAATTGCACCGATTATTTATAAAATAATTACTATAATATTTGTTCAAGGCTTATCCTAGATTTATGACATGACTCTGTTGAGGGTTTATCCAATCACTCATCTACATATTCTCTAGAAGGTGGTTATGGAGTCATTAACAAAAGTTAATCATGGCCCACCTATCTTAATGGCATTTCATTAAACATTAACAAGGCAACTTCTAGTTTCATGGTTGTAGCTACTAATTTATTAGGATTTCTTTCCCAAATAACAAATTCACATGTTCTAATATGAACTGTATCCTAGTTCCTAATCACAACATCAAATTCATGCTAAATCCACCTTTTTCCCCCATTTCCAATCTACCCATATCTCAAATCAACTCCATGAGTTAGAATTAAAGAGATCTTTCAAGTAGAAATGTTGAATTACTAATAAAAATCACGTACCACCCTATTTTCTCTGATTGAAATTCCCTAATCTTAGCTATAAAGTAAAACCTTGAATCTTCCTTCAAACTTTCGTGATTTAAATCCGCTGGATTCAACATTTTCAAGATGTTGGAGTGTTGCTAGACTATCTGTCATTGATTTCCTAGTAATTTGGCATCAAAATCCACAAGTTTTGGAAATTTCTCAAGCAAGGGTGCTTTGGGAAAGGGAGCTAATCGTGGATGCTAGAAATGGAGTTGGTGGAGCATTTTAAGCTCAACTTTTTATGGTACTCTAGTGGTGTGCATAGATAGAGGCACATGCAGCCCACCTATTATGCTTTCTTACTTTTTTATCACTATAATTCCTTCCTGCACATCATAATACTTAGGTCCTCTACCATACCCATCATGATTTTCCATTTCTATTCCTGTACTAGCACACATACATTATTAATCTCCAGCTGTAATACAAGATTGATTATTGCAAATGTTTCAGGCCTCACACCAACATTGTCCTCAGTTTGAAGTAAAAATAGTAAGAGTGATTGAGATGTCTTTAATCTTTGTCTTCCTCCTCATCTGACTCCTAAAATTCATAAGCTGGAGAATAGAGTATGAATGTGGGAGGCTGCTAATAAGTAAGTTTTATTCATGTATATTATGTATTAGTTGAGCTTATCGTTAGCTATAAATATACTGTGAGTGTATGAAATCAAGTTTTGTAATATAATAGTGAGAGAGTGTCATCTCCATAAGGATTGCAGATTTTAATCAATCACTAGCTATTATAAGAACGATCCTAATTTTATTTGGACAATTAAGATATAAGGAATTAAATAATAAATAGAATGGATGAGCTTTGATAAGAAGTAATCAAAGTATGAAAATTCTAGAGGCTTGATTCCATTTAAGCTTCAGTCATGGTGTTTACAACTCATTCTATATTGATCATTACATTGGTTTATAAATCAAGAATGTAAAAATACTCAACTACCTCTCTTGAATGCCAAGTCAAGTATCTATTACCAAAATTCTAATTTCAATGTTCTATAAAAGTTAAAATATTAGGGATGCATTAAGATCTATAATTCTCTGCAATGATTTCATGAAACCTGGAAGCTCTTCCAAGTCATCTATGATTTTATGTTATTATGCCTAGATCCTATTCAGGATTGCCTCTCCAGAGTATCAAACCCTAAATACTAGATCATTCAATAAATGATAGTAAATTGAATGCTTTAATCATAAAGCATCACAAATAAACTAATAACAATGTCAATCATGTAATTCATTGCTCACACCATGAAATCCACATAAAATCCATCTCCCCTCTAGAAAGAGAAATTTATCTACTCATAATGATAACAAAAATAATTCTAAGCAATCTAAATATGATTAAAATCTTAAAAGAAGAACAATAAAGAAAGATAAAACTCTGAGTTGATGAACTTCCTCTAGATTTGTACCATCTTGAAATCCTCCAATTCTGCTTCTATCCTTTGTTTCCCTCTTCTCTCTTCTCAGAAAGCCTCTTAAAAACCCAAAAACATGCCTCCTAAAGTCTCCCCAAAAGCCCTTTTCCATGATTTCTCTTTAGGTTTAAATTTATAACACTTCTCTTACTCCACACGAGCACCTCAGTGCCAGACTTGTTGCCCACAACTTCCTTACATCATTTGCCCAACTCGCTGTTCACTAGAGATGGGTTTAGTATTTTGACCATAACTTTTGCATATAATATCCAAATTATGTGATTCATGGTTCTTTTGAAATATAATTTCAAGGGATACAACTATGATGTTTAATACTTTCTCCAAATCAGCTTAAATCTATGTCAAAAATGGTCTTCATGTTTTGCCTTTGGCATATTAAGAAGGTCTGAAGTCTGAGATAGTTACAGTATTTTAACCATAACTTTCACCTTTGATCTCCAAATTCTATCATTCTTGATGTTTTGGACAGATAACTTGAAGGTATGAAACTTCCATGTTGAAAACATTTCCTAAATAAGTCTTAATCAGTACCAAACATGGCCTCAAAGTGACATTTTTTCATATTTAGCTCCTTGTTTACATGTTTTGATACCTGAACATCAACTAACTCCATTAAGTGCAATATTTAATCAAACATGATTATAATCCAATAAAATCATGTCAAATGAAGATCCAAAATATGTGAGTTTAGGTATTAAAATATGATAGATTATAAGCTCATCAAATACCCCCAAGCTTAGCTTTTTATTGTCCTCGAGCAAAATAGCAATCATGCCTCATGAGGCATTCATGATAATCTCTCTTAAATAATCAAGAACATGCCAAAAAAATTACACATGTATACATAACTCAAAAATCATTCAAAATACTTTCTAAGTAATTTCATGAAACTTAAGCATCATCAATCTCTTCATGAAATAAAATTGTTTATGTCCACTTTATTAATAACATGCTATATGCGTGCTTCTCAATCAACAACATTCAATTTTGTGATTCTAATGGTCTCCATAAAAAATCTCATAAGCTTGCTTTTCATAATTTCCCTCCACTAATCTAGAAAACTCTATCCACTTGGACTAATAGTTCTTTATTAAACTTGTAATGGGTCCTTGGGTTTTGCTAACAAAAGAAAAGGAATACGGATTCTGTTACACCCTGACATGGGATCTATGTGTTTTCCCCTTACCCTATAATTTTCTCTTTTTAAGGGAAATACTTTACCAAAATCTAGCAAAATTTTCCCTAAATTATATGAATTAAAACATTTGAATTCATTAATCATATAAAATTATAATCATAATGTCAATAAATATAAAAGACTAACATAAACCATAAAACACACACCCCACTCACCCCTAGCTACCAGAGATCAAAGTTGAATCATGATAGTAATCTTCAGCACTGGAATAATACCTTCCATGCATAATATTAATTTGTAAATATTTATCACTATGACATCACTATGACATGCTAATATATTGCATTATACATCATTTGAAATTGTAAATATAATCATACAGTTTCACTATGGAATTACAATTCCAAATCATTATACCACGAGGAGGGCATCTTCAAATCTTGCTCATCTGTCCCAACCCACAATTAAGATTTTTTACCTGACCTACTAATATAATGCCCTGCCTTTCTCAGACATTATGAAGGAAGTAACAGGAGGACCCACGACCAGAGTCTCTCTTGAACTTACCTTCATGAACCTATATAAAGCCTATATAAAATATTCTCGAATGCCATAGATGCCTAGAACCATAGTCACACTATAAAAGTAGAGTGTGGAAGCATACATATACATACTATAGTAATGACATGCGTATTAATATGACTCTTAGTTTTTAAATTTGTATCTTTGATATACTTTACAAATTTACATTTTCAATACATTCAAAAATTAGACACCAAAACAAGACAAAAGGGTATAAAATTCTAAGCTCCATAATTTATCTCTTTCTTGAGCTCCAACTCGTCGTTGGACTCCATCTTCTGGGCAACTCAGTAAGCAGGTATGAAATAAAGCAATAATAACATAAACAAATTGCAATTACATGATAATTTCATCTATACAATTGGAAATATTATTATGGAGATTTTACTTACTACCAGTAATAACAAAGATTTCTCGTAGGAGTCTCCTAAAATATCCACCATATCCAATATACTTTACTCATGCTGGAATTATATTCCTTTCTACCTCATCCTATCCATATCTCCACCTCAATTTGCCTACTATAACACAATACCATGCTCTAAAGGCCATCAACCAATTGGACTCAGCCACAATCCAAGTGAACATAGCCACAAACCAAGTGGACTCGACTTTCTTACAATTTTGGTGTAATTCAGTTCTTCCCTACAATCTCGGTTATGAGTTTTACAAGACACCTGATTAATACTCATGGTATCTCTCACCCTCACTGTATCTCAGGGATAGTAAGTTCTCCTTTCCCACCTACTAAGAAATTAGAGGAGTCACACATCTAATAGTCTAGCCTCTTCACTACAAAAGGTGGTAATATCAAACAAAACCCATTCATGGGCAGAATAACTAAAGAACTCTCCTGGCAGGCATTCAAACCCAAATTCACATCATTAATATTTTGGCAAGCCTTCAACTTAATTACTAGGACTTGTTTTCCAATTGATTTCCAAACACAAGCATACTACAAGCTCTCAAAAAATTTAATGATTTCTAACTCTTGTTAAATTATTTCATTAATTCAAAGTATACACTTTATTTCTATATGTCATCCCTTAACTTATCATAATATCTTATTTTCTATGTTTTCCTTTAATTCTTCTCCTAAAACAAACATTTAAAAAGTATGGATATGATAAATACACTTAATTAATAAAATCACTAAGATACAAAAAGAGAAATCAACTAAATAAAAGATATTGCCATTTAACACACTTGCACCGACGATGATGAGTTTGCTGCCCATAATACCTGCCATTCAGCATATCGGCAGTGCCAGATTGGGCGTCGTGGCACCGAGTTTGCTGTGTTGAACATACACTCTTAAAATATCTTAATTTTTATAATGAACATTCTTAACCAATTATGTTTTGATGATGAGCAAAGACATGAGTGACACGTTAAAGTACTAACAATTTATTAAGACATGAGTGACACGTTAAGGCACTAAAAATTCATTCTCAATCATTTTGAAGAAATAACTTTCTATACTTAACTTGAGAATAATCTTAATGATGATCAAAGGAAGAAAATAAGTAAATGCTTAAGAAAACTAAGTATATAAATCACAGATATACATAATTGAAGAAAACAAAAACTTTAAAGTTTTCAAGGAAGCTTTGGAGTTAGTTTCAGGTTTAAATTTCATTTGCTTTGGAGCCACTGAGATACTTCAGAGACAAAGGAAAAAGACTTTCGAGATCACAATGTCACAAAATGTCGAACTTAGCAAAAACACATTGGAGCTAAACAAAGGCGTTTTAGAGCCATTAAAGTAGTTTGGAGAAAGAAAGAAATAACGTCAGAGTGTTGCTACTAATTCAGAGTCATGAGCTCAGATACTTCAAAGTCTGTTAATGCACTTTAGAGTCATGGACTTACAACCTTCAGAGTTAAGTCAATTACTTTAGAATCAATTAAGTTGCTTCAAAGTTACAAACTCAAAACCTTTGGAGATAGTTAAAGCTCTTTGAAGTCGATAAGGAATTTCTGAGATAATGACATTCTGCCTTCGAAGTTAACAGACCAAAAACTCTTCAATGAATGCAACTCATCAAAGTCTGAATTAGTCCTTTGGAGTCATAGAACACTTACTTTAGAGGCAAAGACCTCCTTTAAAGTCATGGAACACTTACTCCGAAGACAAATTCATCCGATGTAAGTTACTCTTGTCATGCCACTTCGGAGCCTCCGAAGCACATCTTGGGTGCATCCAAAGAAACGACGACTTGTGTGAGGTGTACAAAAACTCTAAATTACTTAAAAGCTTAGAGGATCTGAAGTTAATTCATAGCCTCCAAAACCTCATTGAAAGTACAGCGGTCTTAAAATTGAACATCTCAGTATTTAATGATTCTCACCTACCACAGCAAAGTCAAAGACCTCAAAGAAAGTTAGAGATCTCAAATATAAAAGGAGTTAAGTAGGATCAAATAAGATAATGGTTTTCATACTAAAAAATAAGAGAGACATTTACTAAGTCTTTAAGGCTTTTCTTCCATGATTTCAACTCCACTGTAGTTCATTCAAAGAAGCATTCAAATCCATTCATTCAAGCACTTCTTGAGATTGAATCCTACTAATTTTATTATCATATTATTTGTGTTTACTACTTTCAAACTTAGTACAAAATCAATCTGTTCGAGGCTTTAATATTTGTGCACTTTTACTTCTACATATCTTTGCGAGTTTGAGAACTTGTACCTGTGTAGTGAAAGTAATTAGGATACTTACTGAATATTCATATAAAAGTTTCTGGTGAACTTGGAAAACTAATAAGTTGTTGGTGAGCTTGTAAAACTAACAAGTGTTAGTGGAACCTGAGTTTAGTTGAGAAGTCTAACTCAGAGAAGTGGAGTAGGAACCCAAGTGAAGGGTCAAACCGCTATAAAAATACCAGTCTAAGTGCATTGTGTTATCTATAATTTCTTTAGTCTTGCACTTTGATTATCATCTAGCTAAAATTTTTAAAGACTCACTTCGGGGGGGGGGGGGGGGGGGGGGGGGGGGGGGGGGGGGGGGGGGGGGGGGGGGGGGGGGGGGGGGGGGGG
>JAYJMB010060478.1:0-18656 GCA_036873735.1 Pouteria campechiana | reverse complement strand
ATTGTCCTGGGACTGGCGCGGCTTGCGAGGAACAAGTAAATCAGTGGGCCCTACCCGGGTGGATGATCTGTCGGCGAATGGGCCCCACCTGGTTTTGAAGACGACGAGAGAGAGTGGATGGTGATCCCAGGGAGACGACGTGTAAGCAGCCAGCCACCCACCCAATGCCGCTCCAGTGGAGCGGAGTGTCGGTCGTTTACAGTAATTTTTTGTGCGTGGGTGCGTGCGTGGCATTCTTCCTGCATCCCTCTCTCATCGGATGCTGACGCTTGCTGCTGCACCCAGCCACATCACCTCGGCTCAAACCACATCCTTTGACTCTTAACTCTGATTAATTACTAATCATCACCACCATCCATTCATCATTCCACGCTGTTCTTATAAATTCCACATTTACACAGTCTACGATCATGTCTCACTCAAACATAATCATCATTTGTTATAGACTCGACTTAAGAGACGCATAAAGAGAGAGGAAGATTTTTACATCTTAATTAGATAATTTGCATTAAATATGTGGATAAAATGGATTCGACTTGCACAATTATGGTAGGCCCAAAGAACTATGTGTATGAACATTTGGATGATGTCGAGCTTTATAGTTGTAGGCAAATCACATACATAGGCCGCTTAGGAATCCGTTGGTCCGTGGATTTTCAGATTCAAGATTCATCCAGCATTCAATGCAATCAGATGATCAAAGAAGTAGGCAGGCAGGGAATTCCAAATTATTTCTGGTGGGAAGTCATGTCATAGCTTTCACGAGGTCGACCCCAGGGACCGCTTCAACCGCATCATGAATTGAAATATCGACCATCCCATCGTTGTTACTGTTAAGTTTTCATATCATATCACAGCAGCCGTGGGAGACACTTGTTTTAATCACGACTTGTGCACGATTGGTTACCCGCAGGGACTGGTGAGGGGAAGAAAATAAAAAGTAAATTAACTCTCTCTTTTTATGGCAGATCGGATTTGATTCGATGTATATATATATATATATATATCTTTTATAATAAATTCGTGTTTCTATTATTATACTTATTTTTAAATATATATTTTTTGTATTTTAAATTTATTTAGTTTATTGCTGAAATTGTATTTATATTATTTATGTCAACTAAATTTGATACTTTTTTATTCTTTCCTATCCTTTCACGAAAGATTTTTGTGGAATATATGCTCACCTCATTGTGGTGTTACTAGAACCCGACTCGTGGTTGAATCAATCTAAGTGTTTAATTCACGATTTAACCTGTTAGACTGGCCAGTTTAACTGGTTAAACTAATTTTTTTTTTATTTTTTTAAAATTAAAAAAAATAATAAAGCATAATGTTTAAAAATCTAAATCATAGATATTAATATAAATATATAGATTTTTTTATATAATATACTTTACTATTTTAATTTATTATTTTATTCTATTAATAATATTAAAATTAAAAAAAATCTACTACTGAACTAAACTAAGTTAGACTGGATTGGTTCACGGTTGAACAAGTCCAACCCGCCTTATTGAGCATCTAGCATAAGGAAGGCATAGAGGGCCATTTGATCAAGTGTTATAAAAAAATTACACAATCAAGTGAAAATAAACACTTGTTGATTAATTTTATTTTTAGGAAAAGCATATTTATTATTATTATTATTATTTTCTTTCTATACTTAATATTATTTTTCACAATTAATCTTATTTCTATACTTAATATTATTTTTCACAATTAATCTTATTTCTATACTTAATATTATTTTTCACAATTAATCTTATCCTTTTTTAACTCATCGTACTATTCTATCTTAGTCCTATTCTCTTTTAATTCTTCTTTATTTTACTACCTGAATAATCTCGTCCATGCTGTTATTGCATTATACACTCTTGCTAGCTGTATAATCAATACATTATTTAAACAGCTCTTAGAAATAAAAAAGATATTTTATTTCTTATTCTCTTGAAACTTCTTAAAAAAATAAATAATATTTTGCTTTTTAAGATACTTTCTTAAAGAAGGCCGAAAATACACTGATTAAGCTGTATTTAGGCTTTCAACTAAATCTTTTTTAAATAGATAATTTTGCATCACCAACTACACTAGCTATCTGATAAGCGTAAAGAAGTACATAGATTATCAAATTCGATATTTTACCTCAAATATTAAATTGTGAAATTGTTATATAAGTAAAGCAGATGGCACGATGCAACTTAAAATAAAGAATTACGTTCTTACGAAAAATGATTGCAAATAATTACACAGCTCATAACCAAAACAGAGTTACGTATGACTGAAATAGATGCTAAAAAAAACATTTGTGCCTGCTTCTTCTCCAAGCAACATCATGACAATGTGAGAAAGATTTCAATCATTTTGCATCATTCAAGCTATCATCTCATCATTTTAGCCATCAAGCAAGGGATTTAGGAGAGACATTTTCAACCTCTTTTGAGTCAATTTTCCATTTCTGCTTGGTGAGGTTCATCGTCATTATTATTTTCCTATTGAGTTTATTGAAATCCATATTTATAGTGACATTGAAATCCTTTAGTTTTTATCAGGGAAAAATATATCTCGTGATCTCATTATTCTATAGTAGAGGTTTTTTGACTGGACTAGGTCCTTTGTTTTTTCTCTTCACATTGAGGGTTTTTCATGTAAAAATTCTTGTGTATTTGTGTGTTTGATCTATTTGGATGATTGATTCATGTTGATTGTATTTGTGATTGTTTATTTAATTTACAAAATGAGGGCTATGGTCTGCACCGTGGGCTTGCAGTAGTAGTATATTTGCATGAATGAAGTAATTAAATTGGAAAGGGTTCACCGAATATCCTTCAATTTCAAAACATTGCGGACACTGTGATTAACATGAGATCATTTGAGACTAGTACAATTGGTATGGATCATATCTTGATAGAATTGGCTAAATTCCTTTCCATTTATTCTTTCCACACAGGAATGATACCCTGAGCTGCTAATCTCTTCTCAACCCAAAACACAACGTGTTTGGCTGTGATCTTCTTTTCATCGATGAGAAAAGGCTCGACGGTGCTGGCCTCTGATCCATACGAAGACAGAGAAAATCCCTTCGGACCTGCCAAACAGCTCCAAAATAAGAAATGAGACAGCCAGATGGAGCAACTAACAATGGAGGAATTGTTGATGGTACCTGTTAGGACTCCGTTTGGAAACAGAGCCCAGAAATAGTAGGGTATGCCGTTCTTTTCAAATGAGCCTTCCAACTGTAAATTTTGTTTGCCCAGAGAGAGGAAAGGAAATTCAAAAAAGAAAGAGGATTAGAAATTCCAATTTAGCATGTTGTGTTAATAGCCGAGATTTAGCAAAGCTTAAACCTAGTTAAGAGTAATGAGGTTGGCAGACTCAGTCCTCAGCTGGACAAGAGCCTGCAAAACATTTCTATCCTTCCTGTTTTGTATATACTCTGATCCATATGAGCGAATGATCTGACTTCCAACCGTGAAATCTGGAAATTATATCCTACATGATCGAAGGCTCTGATCGGGCCGGTAGAGATGCACACTGATGTTTCATTTCTACATTTGAATGACAATGAAGATGGCACCCTGCTCATATGGGGAACATTTTGCTAGTTTTGGGATCCTCTTGAAGGGCCATTTTCCATCTAGGGAGGATCAAGGATGGATAGTAGATCCACCTTCCATTAAGTACTGACTAAATGGATAGGCATGAGACACCCATAATGGTGCGTTTGAACTTTGGATATCTCCACACTCCCTCTTGAAGGCTCATTTTCCATCCTGCGAGAATTCGGGTTTTGTGGCTAAACTGGCGTAGAATCTATTTGGAGACACAAGAAAAATCTACCTGGTGTAGAAGCTGTCCCTTTTCCTCTAATGTGATGTTTACTTATTTGGATGACCTTAATTTTTTTCCTTATTATTTTTTGTTTTTTTAAATAATCACTTCTTATCACATCACCCTCAGTTCTGCCAACATCTCCTTATTTCTCTTCTATGCCTTCTTTTTATCCAAGCGCATCGCATAAGCGATTTAACATTCATCAAGCATCCAATGGTTTATAATTTGGCAAGCTGTTTAGATCCCTTGATCATGGGATAGAAATGAACATTGCTTTGTCAACCAATGCACAGCGTCCATCCACCCGGTGCATCTAACCAGATGATACATGGCTCAGATGCTCCAAAACATGTGTTGTTCAGTGTAGAAAGGAAGGCTGACCTTGAAATGGAACGAAAATAGGAATCGAATTCATATTCCATTGGAGGAATGGGAATACTAACCCTGTTATCCTGGAAAGAAAGCTCAATGTGGAAGAGATCTTGTTGAGCTTCAAGGGTCTCTCTGAGAGCAGGAATCACATCCTCTTCCATCAGCTGCGGCAGGGCTTTTGCCGGGGTTTTAGCAGCTGGGGAACGTTTCGGTTTGGGTTTCTCTGGAGCTGTAGCTGCGGCCTCAGATGGGGCGGCTTGCTTCGACTCTGGTGCTGGCAGCAGAAAGAAGATATCTCAAAATTCTATTTTACAAGTCACAGGCTGCATTTTGCTATTTAGATCAGCTATTTGATAGAGACGCAGGAGTGTAGTGGATTCAAAAAAATAAAATAAAATACAATAAAAAATCAATCATAGCCTGTCTCTGTTAATTTTGTGTAAACGCCAACCTAATCTTGTTATTTTCAGTTTGCTGGCTCGGCTCATCATTTCGGGTGGCTTTACTTTGAAGGGGGAGTTATTTGGAGGATCGGATTATCTGTAACTTTGAAAAAGTGGAATCCAATATATATTGCCATCTTAGTTTAACAGTCCAAAAATACTATTTTATATTTATTTGTCTTTTACCAAAAATGGGCCTTATCATCTATTTAGCGGAAAACGCTTGATCCAAGTATGATGCAAGTATCTTAGAATTTCACATACAGCTTCGACCTTTTTGCTTACCCCGACTTACATGAGTCTTTTATTTAACTTTTTTGGTATTTAACAAAAATAAATTACATTTAAAATGTACTAGACAACTAAATCATTGCTAAAAGATGGAAAAATTTATTCAACTGGGTGTTAGTGAATTATAACACAAATAAGCATAACAATTAGTGATGCTAGATCCGATCTTTGATGGAAAACCTATTTATCATTACTCTTATCCTTTGGTTCCATATGTTACCGAATCACAAGCAATTAGGGGATGTATTTCCATCCAGAATCGCTCTCCATGCAGTAATCCCTACATGGATGCAATTGTCCAAGCGTATTCTCCATTACTGACTTAGCCCACGCGATCAACCTCTGACATTTCCGATGTATTGCTGGATCTTTATTTAAGATTATTTAATCTTCATCCAAGATTATTCAGAAAGGAATTTGGGCATATCTCAAATAATGCGGTAATTCCATTGATGTACAAATAAGACTAGTTGTATGAATACTATGACTCGGACATCTTATTGGTGGAAAACCTTCTCAATTGAAAATGGACAGTTAATTTTCATTTTTGTTTTACATTGTCTTTTTCAATTGTCAGTCCGACAGCAGCAGGTGATATCATCAACAACGTAGTTCGTGGTGCATCTAAATAGGAACATAATACCTATTCATTTGCAGCACATGACACCCCCAACTGCATGCCTCACTCTGCTCTTCTGCTGCAAGGCATAGCACAGGCCGCACTTTTCATGCACCAGACAATCAGAATCGAACGCTTTTCAGATGATAGCAAACCATTTGAAAATCAGTTGTCAACTGGGTGGTTAAAAACTTAAGCCACCAAATTCATGATCAATTCTCAAATCCAAACCTATACCAATCTGATGGGCAAGATCATCAACCAATGTCATTTGCACACAGCGATCGATTTCGAGTGGGACCCAACCAATGACTTGGAAACTGCAACATGGAACTAAATAAAGGGAGAAGATTGAAGTAGCCATGTACCTGTAACGGTGGGAGACTCTGGTGCAGCGGAGCACACAAGAACTCCCCGGGGAATGGCCATTTTTCCAGCCTTCAGCCGCCCGTCTATCATGCGCAGGACCGAAGAGAAAACGGGAGAAGTGCAGCTTTTCATTGGTCTCCCCAGAGAAGAATCATAGACGTTCATAGACCGGGTAGAGGCCATGTTGTAAGTGAAGCTCATGGCCAGAAGAGATTACAGGGATACCGCAATCGAACTACAGCCCTCGCTGCAACATTAATTCTACGCAGCAGAAGTGGCCGGAATCAGACGTGAATTTTGAGATTGGGGCTCTCGGGAGGCTGTGGAAATGAGACTTGGAAGGATGCGTGAGTGTGTTTTCTTGCTGATAGGAAAGAGTGGCGGAAATTAAAGGATTTCTATTTTATTTTTATTTTTCATTTTACGTCTAATGCCATCCGCTAGGATTTGGGGTGGGCGTTGGAGGAATTGCATGCAACTAGTACTGTTACTCATTTACCGTGCAACTCCTGGATATTTCAAACTTTTCATGTTTGCATGGAATCCAACCCGTCTTAAAAGTGATAATAACAACTGCTTTGACCATGGCAGAGGTTGAGGGTCCAATCAATGGAATTCTTGGGTCTGTCATCCTACTGACATTAGCGGTTTTGCGAAAGTCATTTTCTTAAAAAAAGTTGATTGATCTTTTTCTAGTTTATTTGGTATGTCAAACTAACCATTTCTGACGGGTTGGATTTTATATACAATAGAGAAGACTGTTCTCGTGGGGATGTTAGACGGTCTACATGGTACTGTGTAGGAGTTTAGTTCAGGGCAGGCTATCTAGCAAGCCTCCGATCTGGGCCGTTAAAATTGGATTTGCTCCACTGCAACTTGCAAGTTTTCGATGCAATTCTAAGATTTGTTGATTGCTTTTAAATCAACTACCATTTTTTGGATGGTCAAGCACTGTTGAAAATAACTGTAAAATCACATAGGAGAAAACAGGATAATTAATACGACTCTTGGCATATGCAACCATCATCCGAACACACTTCAAATAAAAACAAATTGGTCCACAAGGGAAAGAAATAAAATAAGATCCCTGGAAGCAGTCAATTGCTTCCAGGGATGAATTGCTTCCTACTTTGGTTGACTTGGTAAGGGGGGTTGTTGAATCAGCAGTTGTCTTTTAGTGTGACTTGGTAAGGGGGTTTGTTGAATCAGCAGTTGTCTTTTAGCGTGGGGAAGGATATGTTAGCAATAATGTTAACCGGAATTTTGATTGGTCCGATGCAAAAAGCGTGGAATTTATCTCCAGAGTGGTAGAGGAGGGATCTGTATATTTAGGGCTATCTTGGGCCTAGGGTTAGCTATATGTGCATCGTAATTGATTAGGGAGTGTAGTTTTAGCCCTTTGAATCTGCATCGTATTTCCCTCTCCCTTCGAATTTGTCGGTGGTTTTTCCCCTTTAGAAGTTTTTCACGTAAATTTGTATGTTGTTATTGTAGTTTTATTGTCTATTATCCCATTCACTTTTCTTCACAAATAACATAATAGTTATGGGATTTAAACTTCCAACGATTGGAAGCGAAAACATCCGTCCAATATCCTAATAATATAAGGTGACCTTTTATGGACTTAACAACAGATGCACCAATTAAAAGCAGTCTACGCCTGAAGAACAACCAACATAAAAGAAACAGCAATCTATGATGCATGGTTGTTGAAGTATGCAATTCGGACAAAAAATGAAATTAGAAAATAATGCCGTTTGGAGTGCGTAGAAGTTAAGATATTAAGATAATGCATATTTGGTGTAAAATGATCCCATAGATTTCTTCAAATACCAGAACCCATTTGAAGACTGCATTCATTATCGATGAAAATGATGAAGCGGTGCTCGACTCGCATGCGTGTTTGGGTCCTGGTTTTTCTTGCTGTGTCTCTCGGTTTCCATCTCCAAATGGCCGTGTGCCTTGGCTCAACTCTTCCAGGTAATTGATATGTTGTTGTTCAGGTGTGAGTGTGAAATTGGAGCACATGTTGCTTCGTCCAGACCATTTGTCGGGCAGGAGCTACTACGTGCCCAAAAGTATCGTTGGTAAGAGTATTAAGCTTTGAAATTTTGTCCTGGAGACAGATGATTATGTCTAGAGATGTAGACGACTTTTGGGTGTGGTCTATCAATTGTAGACAATGGCCTGGAAACGTTGCCCTTGGGTATCGTTTGCACAAATTAGATTCTGATAAATGATTTCTATCAGCCTGTTTGTATTTGATGGAATTTTGAGGTAGAAAAATAGGTCCAACTCTTCTAAAATTTGAAATTCCACAGCATACATACATGCACCTGTGTATTTCAGCCACCTTGCTGGTAGATTGCTTTTCTAACAAGTGACGGTCGGCTTTGGTGGTGAAGGTCCTCGAAGGCAGTTATTTGGCAGGAATCAGCCAATTGCTACTCCACCTCTCTCTCTCTCTCTCTCTCTCTCTCTCTCTCTCTCTCTCTCTCTCCCCGCTTAGTTTTAGCAATCTTTCCTTGTGTGATAAGTGAACTTTCCCAACATTCTGTGCAATTCTCTCAGCCCGTCAGTGGTATATCTAACTTCTGCAGTTTATAGACCGATTGGGTCAGTCCGCGGTTTTTCCCTTGGCAGAATATTTACATTCCAAAGAAAGAAAACAGCCCCACACTCTGCCCCTAAATGCTTATGTAATTGATCAGCAGATGCCACTCATTAGTTGAATTAGATTTCAGCATCCATATTAATGGCTATGTTATAGCAATCCCACTCATTAGCCTGTGACCATTTGTATCGGTTGATTAAATTTTGTGTAAATTTTGAAATTATTTTATTTAATTTTATATTGTTTTCGACCAGTTTTGTTTCTCAACGCATTTTCAAGCTCAAGTCGAACTTTAGAAATATGGCTGGATTAGGATTGATGTTTTAGTAATTGAGATAAAGTTAAAGGTTTTTGAAAAATAAGTTAGGTTTACAGTGGATTCCAATCTGGTCAGAATGCACCCATTCAAGCCAGTCGCTGTTGTGAATGCTTGGACTTTAGAGGTTGGAAATCGGCGAGCAGATAGACCATATATATTTAGTGGGCCGGTGGGGCATTAAAATAGTCCTAGTGGGGTGAAAGGACAAAGAACGAGACGATTGGGGCACCTCCAACCTAAACCATAATGGCTGGCAGAAAGTGATGGGACAGATTTCTTTAAATACCAAATCCATTGGTTATACTGCTCATGGTAATTAATTTCTTTTCTCTCCTAGCATTCCTGATTGGTTGGATGGGAAAGATATTTTATATGTAAAAACATTTTTTTATACATATATACCTACTTTAATTATATTTTTTAAATTTATCTTTATTCCTTTTAATTATCCTCTATACTTTTATCCTTTTATAGGAGGATAACTGTGCAACTTAGAGGACATGTTCCTTTGATCTGGACAACTAGTCCGGTAGGACCTGCATCTTCTGGACTATCTTCAAAAGATAACATGCATGGCTGCAAAATGGCCTAAGCTTTGTACATTGTGGCTTGAAAACAGATGGTTATGCCGTTTAGCTGCCAAAACGATTGATGGGTTTTGGTTGGTTTGCCAAGATATAGAATTTCACCGGCATAAATCAGAATCTGATAGATGATTTATGGCACTCTGTTCTGATTTGTAAGGTAGAAGCCCCACTTTCAAGTGTGCCAAGTTTCCAATCCCTGAAGTTTACACATGTTTATCTGCATTCGCAACAGTTAACTAGTATACATATATACAGATTTGTAATGGATTTTGATGTTGGTGGTAGCAGTAGGACCTCGAAGGCAGCTATTGGGCAGGATTCCTCCGTCAAGTCCTCCCTCTCCCAAGGCAAATCCTCCGCAAAGACGGATTCCACCAGAGCTTCCTCCAAAATCTGGTTCTCCTCCTCCTCCTCCTCCTCTGTAGCAGAGTCCTACCGTCTAACATTCTCTCTCGAGGACAGCTTGAGCCTTGATCGGGAGGCCTCTCTTATTGCCGCACTCTTGATTGAATATGGAGAAAAACACTATGTTACTTTAGTTTTCCGCGGCATGTACGGCAAATAGTTTTACCAAGTATCAAATGAATCCATCCATCTTATTTGTGTAGGACGGTGGTTTTGATAGCTTGTGATATTAGTCATAAACCTAAATAAAAATAAAATATAAACATTTTATGGTAAAAAAAAATACGTGATTAATGATTGAAAATTTGAATTGTGATGAAAAATTACAATTTCTAAAAAAAACAGTTAAATTAGACATCTGATGTCAACTTAAAGCAGGAGGAGGCTTTTCTTTCAAAGTAAAAGTCGTCTAAAGGTTTATATACATTCATGTAACATTTTTATTCTCCATTTGAATGCATTAGTAATTTAGTGTATTTTAATGTTTAGAAAATTAGATTGGAGGTTGAACCGTTTAAGTGTTCAGTTCTAATTCAATTGGTGGAGCGAACTAGGTTAAATCGCTGACATCAACATGATATAATTATAATAAATAATTATAATTATAATTAATTATCAATATTTTTACCAAATAATGAGTTTAATTTTTAAATAAGTATATTTAAAGTGTATTTAAATTAATATAGGTATATTTTACTTATTTTTTTATTTTTATATTAAAAAAAGAATTGGTGACTGGCCTCAATCGGAGTGGTGCCTTATTAAGTTCTCAGTTTAACTGGCTGGTCTAGTCTAATTTTCTAAACATTGGTGCATTTGTAGTCCATTCTCTTTTACACACTTTTTTATATCAGTGTGGCATCTTAATTACGGTAACACTATTTTTTTTATTATTTATACTTTCAATTATTTTTAATTTTTAACTAAAAAGGCAATATTATTATATTATCAATGTTATTATCTATTGCACTTTTTCAATATGCTTCTTTACGGGCAAACAAAGCCTCCACTATTCATAATAACCCTGTATTTATTTGGTCATTCACGAAACTCATGAATTGAGACCTCGAAATTACCTGCTTGTGAGACTTGCTCGTATAATGTTTCCTTCTTATGGACAAAAATAAGACATGGAGAGAGAGAATTCGCTAAGGTTTCCTTCTCATGCTTGATAGGTGCATCGGACGCAGTCAACGAGTTCCTGTAAATTGCTACGCAAATCGATAGAAAGGGTCGTATGCACTGGTTGGGCCCTTGGGGGTAATTAATTAATGCATTTTCCCCGTCTATAATCGCGCTTGGTAGTACGCCTCTGTCCTGAACTTTTGGAATAGGAGCTGGTTTTGTTGGCTTGATTCAAGTACCTCGAAGTCAGCCATTTGGAGGCGCTGCACTTATTGACTGGCTACGGCTTGGAACAGTTCATGGCCTATGGTTTGAATATCGGCACCAATGGGACGATTCCACCTGCCACGTCTTTAAATTGTCAAAGCTTAAATTGGCATCGAAACAAAGATTGTCTCAAACGAAATTGCATTCCGTTTTCCACTATCCACATTGATACGTTCCTTAAATGATTCTTATGCTAAATCTAGCGCTGAAATAATCACCATTTGCAAGTATAGCTCCTACAGCAACTAGGCCTAAATGGAATCTGTGAGCATTAACTTCCGTTGCAGCCAGATTTGACGCATAGGGATCGCGCTGTAGTTTCCTGAGAAAGGGTCATGCCTGCATTTAAGTTCAAGATTGGCGGGCCCTGTTATTGACTCTTCCATGTCTACATGAGCGGTGTTGAATCTTCTTAATTTTGTGGAGTCATATTACGTTGTGGACAAGAAGTCAAAGGAAGATTCAAGGAAAACAGACATTACGTGCCCTTGAGCAGCTATGTTGTCTATATAAACATCTCTTCTAATGTTGCCTAATAGGACTGTAGGGAGAGATGGCTAGAGCGTTCATTAATGCTTTCGGTCGTGGGGATCATGAGAGTTTGTTCCAACTTCACGCTGGCTTCTTCTTGATTTGTATGATGGCCGCATCACTCTCCATCATATCTATGATTATCTTCGCATGCAGCCACGGCCATGACGAGCAAGACAATTCCCAAAAGAAACGGAAGCGGAAAGATGAGGCTGTTGATTGCGGAGGTTGTGATTTCACTGGTTGCTGCGGCTGTGGCACCGGTGGAGGAGGACATGACGGTGGAGGAGGGCATGACGGGGGAGGAGGGCATGATGGCGGCGGCGGCGGCGGCTGTGGTGGTGGAGGAGGTTGTGGTGGTGGCGGCGGAGGAGGTTGTGGTGGCGGCGGAGGTGCCTGCTAAATTATAGCTCCCTGCGGGAGCATCCGGCCTTGTTGGGCGGTATTTTTCCTCCCATGTGAGGAAAAATATTTGTAATTAATGTATTTGGATAATTGGTTTGTATTGATTGGCTTTGTAATTGCCTATTTAATTTACAGAAAGAAGAATAATTCATCCGAGTAAGCCTGTTTTGAGGTCAAATATGAAGAATGTATGAAATCAGCTCCTCTTCTGCGCTACTTCATCAGTCGGTCATCAGATGCTGGTAGCACCAGTATGTATGCTACTTTAGGCTATCATGGATTGAATGTTCTAAGAAATTGACACTAGCTTCTTCTTCTTCTTCACCTTGGCCGTCTATCAATCATGATTGGCTTCTGCATAAGTTTATTTTACTTGATTTGTAAGATTCATAACTTTGCTCTATGGGTGTAACAATCTTAGCTTGCGGTTAAGTCCAGCCTATCCCAGTAGAAGGAAATGGCGTGTTTGTATGAATACAAGACTGGCAATGAAAGAAAATGATGTCATGTTGGGTCCAGCAAAAACCGACCACACACTGCCGCATCTCCATGCGAATGTTTCCAATGTATCCCTCTACCCTTATCCAAACGCACTAGTAAAGATTGGCGGACGGTTTGCCCTGCGCCCTTGTGAAGTGTGGATAAACTCCTCAACT
This sequence comes from Pouteria campechiana, assembly GCA_036873735.1. Classification (NCBI taxonomy): domain Eukaryota; kingdom Viridiplantae; phylum Streptophyta; class Magnoliopsida; order Ericales; family Sapotaceae; genus Pouteria; species Pouteria campechiana. Next base: position 5,819 of record JAYJMB010060478.1, on the reverse strand, counting down.
CCCATGTGAATGTTTCCAATTCCTTTGTCGATCCATCAAGTTGTATGTGCGCAGACAAATCGGCATTGAAAAATAAGACTCTGCAAATGGTGCCAGGCAAACCTAGCGAGCAAAGCGTTGGTCAGAAAAGCAGATAAGCAGGATCGTTAGTTCAAAATACTTTTCAAATTGCATGGATATATTGTTAAGCAACTTAGCTTTACCTAGTTACCCTCCATGCAATGTCTAACTCTAGTTTCAAAATTTAAGAGTTTGTATGCTGATTAAGTCAGCACAAAATTCATTAAAAGTCTATTTGGTAATGGAAAAAAATGGTGGAAAACTTTTTCACATTCTCCTACTCACTTTTATATATCTTTTGATGTAATTTAACACCTTAACTACCTAACAATCATTATTCTCTCTATTATTACTTATATTTTTAATTATTATTTTTATTCTTTTCATACAAAAAATTTATCTATTTTATCTTTATTATTTTTTAATCATCATCTTCTATTATATCACTTTACTCTCCTTTCTCTCTCTCTCTCTCTCTCTCTCTCTCTCTTTCTTCTTTTTTCATATTTCTATTTTTCCCCAGGTCTTCCACCATTCCCAAATGCACCCTAAAAGGACAAATGAGAAAAATAAAAAGCTTGAGACACAAGATGCACAAAATATATCCATGATCCAATCTAGTCAAGCCAAAGAGGACAATTCAGAAAGGCAAAATTGTAATGCTTACTTACATGCATGTTTCTTTTTTAAAAGTTCATTTCGAAAAGCACACCTCATCTTCCCTCCCTCACTCACAACACCCCATGAATGACCTAGATGATGCCAGCTCCATCAAATGGCTAGTATGTCAGCTATACTGAAATTTTCAGTGTAACCAGTTATACTAGATTATCCTCTCCCAACACATATGATATATATATCCCATGCACTTGCCGCTGATGCTCCTATCTCCCATGTACTGCATGTGGGATCCACTTCTCACGCGCTACATGTGGGAGAATAGGGGTATCACATTTTCTGTATAACTCACCATTGCTTGCTCCATGTGGATAAATGAATCACCTCATCTCTAGCTAAATAAGGATTAATTAATTACAACTCTTCTATGTGAGGATGAGGCAGGATTTCATAATCCAAACCCTAGTTTTGTTTTTTTTCGCCTCACATGTGACTAAGAAGTGCAAGTTCAGCAAGGATGGTCCACATCAATGTTAAATGGCAGATGAATTTTTGTAGGTGTAATAAGTAAAAAAAGAGGAACTAAAATTAAAATAGAATAACATAAAGAAGATTTTGGCATTGTTGAAATGAATTAAATAATTTCTATTTTTATTATTGATGTCCTCAATTAATTACTCTTGTTATGTGTATATATATATATATCAGAAAATTACATATTTATATCCCAGACTATAAGTGGTCTCAATTATATCTCTACAAAGGAAGAAAATCCTTAATTAAAAGGAAAAAACACAATGTATTTAAAGACCTAAAAATAAAAACACACACTCTCTTAAATAAATATGTGTTATCTTTGAGATCGCCGAACATATTGCGATGACTTGAAATTTAGTGGATCGCCTCAAGCCAATGGGTGAAGAGGATAACACAGCTCTAGACTGGATTTCTAGACTTTAGGTCAACCTAAATAATAGTTGTTTTAATCCAATTGGTATATCCTAGATGGAATCAAGACTGAGTGATTGTTATTATTTAAACTATAAGAAAATATAGAGATAGTAGGCGGTTTGTGACTTAATTAGTATATCCCGAAAGGACTCAAGACTAAATGATCTCTATTGTGTTTAAACCTAAAAGAGACCAGGAAGAACAAGTATTCAACTCTCTCACATTGCTCATAAGAAATATAGGAAGAGTGGGCCAAGTTAACTGAGTTTTAGTCAGCTTTCTCATATTGCCCATGAGAAACTTAAGAAGAGTGAGCCAGGTTGACTGAGTTTTGGCTCGACTCTCTCAATTGCTTATGAGAAGCTTATGAAGAGTGAGACCAGGATGATTGGGTTTTGCTCAATTCTCTTAATTGCCAATGAGAAGCTTAGAAAGAGTGGGCCAGATTGGTTGAGTTTAGTTGTTTTGAAATGGTTTTGCTAAGGTTTAACTTGGTGAATTGCGACTTTGTGACTCGGTGAGTCATGACTCAGTGACCCAGTCTTAAATTTAGGCTTTTGGATGATTTGTTGAGTTATGTTTGCTAAGGTTTGACTCGGTGAGTCATAACTTAGTAACCCAGTCATAGACTTAGGCTTTTGGATAATTGGATAAGGGATGTTTGCTAAGGTTTGACTTGATGAGTTATGATTCGATGATTCAGTGACTCGGTCATAACTTAGGCTTTCGAGTGATTTGGTGAGTAATGCTTACTAAGGTTTAACTTGGTGAGTCATGACTCGGTAACTTTGTCTTAAACTTAGGCTGTTGAGTGATGTCTTTCAATATCTCATGAAAAATCAAAAGTAGACAATCTCTGCCATTTTCTTGTAAGAGATTACAGAGTTAGGTTACATGAATTACGCCTAATTACACTTTTAGTTAATTAAGCATAATTATGATTAATACTACTACTAATAATAATTAGTAATAATGATAATTCTAATTAATTTAAGATAATGTCATCATCTCCCTAATTTTATAAATTGTTTACAAGACAACTCTACCTTTTACAAGGTCTAATTATTGTTTAAATATGTTTTAATGTATTTTAAATATCTAATCCAATATTATCTCATTGTTCATTAATCAAGTGGGACCTACTATTACCACAATATGGGTGGGACCCACATGTGTATCATGACAAAACATGACAAAGTGCTCTCAGGCTCTTGAAGAATCATCAAGCTCCTTTAGTCCAAAAATCTATATCCCAAATGAGTGAAGTTGAGGGTATTTATAGGCTTAGAGGGCTTGTCTCGACTACCTGGATATGTAGTGTAAAATTTCTACCTCCACTATTTGGTAATAGATTGCAAAATTATCATGAATTTGACTTTGACTCTGTTACTTGGTGGTGTATTGTAATTTTTTTAGCTTGATTTTGCCTTTGCTTCTACTACTTGGTAGTGGATTACAAATTTTATATAAAATACATTTCACCTTTGCCTCTACTAGCGGTAGCAGAGTCAAAAAACAAATTTGCCTTCGAGTGTATTTGCATTTGCCTTTGTTAGTAGGTAGTAGAGTTAAAGAACAACAACTTTTTTCCTTGAGATAGAAATTTTTTGCAAATTATTTCACTTCCATTTTTAGTATTTAGCAAATGCATTTTCCAAAGGAATATTTTGGTTTGGAAATACTATTTTACTAAAACACTAATATTTAGTTAAATCACTAAATTGCTCATTTAATAATCTGTTTAAACTTCCCGATGGCCCAAAACACATGGGCGTGACCTGTTCTGATTTTTGGGATGAGTGGCCTTGGATTATACCATTAGAATGAAACATTAGTTCTATCAAAATTCTAGCCATACGCTGCCTATACACAAAGCAGAATTTCAATGCATTTCCATTAATCACATAAGCCAGCGTCTGATTGATAGAATATTTATTTTCTTTTAATTGCGTCCCTTGTTGTTTGACTGAATGAAGCTGCTCAAATCATTTTTCTCATACAAAATACTCCTGAGGGATAACAGTTGAGGGGCTGACTGCAGTCGTAGGCAAAGTAGCTGCACTTCTTTTCCATATGCAAGAAAAATGTTCCCCATGTTTCTGCACATGATGCAGTTTTCAGAGCAGGTCTTTGTGTGGTTGTCACCTAAGCGAGAACATGGTGCTGGCAAGGCGAACGACTTTGTTCTTTGCCTACGCGACTAGGCAGCGTCCTGGCTACGGTACTTAGGGCCTGTTTGGCCGTGTGTTTTGTAGGGAAAAAGCACATTTTTAATTTAAAAATATTTTTAATTAATTTTTTTATATGTTTGGCCTAACAGCTCTACTCACCAATTGAGAAAGCAGATTTATGGTGGTGGGAAGGGATCAGATTTTTTTTGCTTCTCAGAATAGTATCGTTACCAAAAGTGCTTCTGAGAACAGTGAAACTTCACTGCACGGCCAAACAGGCCCTTAGACTTCTATTCGGAAAAGTGGCTGCCTACGTGACCTCGGACGCCGTTTTCCTTGCTGCAATAAGGAGCTTCTCATTGCCTCAGGCCTTGCCGCTGCCTACGCTATCTGGACGTGTCGTTGCCTCATCTAGGTTGAAAACTGCAGCCTAACTACTCGACTGAATAGAGTAGACAATGTTTTTGTCGGTTTAGCTTTTGCCTATGCGATCTATCAGCGTGGCTAGGCTTGCTTACATGAGTGACAGGAACGATTTTGGTTACGTTACTGCATGTGGCTTGGAACTGTCGTTGACAGGTTGGATTTCCCCCCACGTGATTGGGGTGTGCATGAACTGGTTTCGATTTGGGTATAAGATTGCCCAACCCTAATCTTATATATATATATATAATATGTCCTACCCTAATCTCTATCCTATTTTTAAATTTTTTTTCCAGCCGTTATCTTAACCTTTCGGGTTCAATTTGGGTTTAGTTTGAGTTTGAGTTTTTAATACACACCTAAACATTAAAGGGTAAATAAAAAATTTAAAAATACTTCCTATATGATGTGCAATGAATATAGATAATTTGCTTCTAAATACTGGAAAGGTAAATGGTGGCAGTGACTAATTGATCAATAGTCGTTGCCACACTATTTATTAATAGACTGATAGACATGTTCTATTCAACTTGAAGTTGACAAACGTGGAAAGTTTATTTAATGCTCCTTTTATTATTGCATAATAATTAAATATATTAAGGATGATTTTCATTTGCAAAATGAAAAAGAACCAAATGAGATACGTAGATTCTAGTGCCCTCTTTTGGGATAATAAATGATATCATCTTAATAAAAAGTTAGAACTTATTACTAGGAATACTTCCCATAAGATAGTCTTGAGTTACGTAAGCTTCTTATCTCGCATATATAAAAGCAAACTATCACCTAAAAGTATATTTAACCACAAGGATAAAAAAAAATAACTAAAAAGAATAAGATAAAATAAATATAAATTGTTTATAAATAATCTTTCTTTTTTTTTTAACAGGGTTTGGGTACCCTGAACCTAGACCAAACCCATCATTCAGTTGTATTTGGGTTGGGCTCTACTCAGTTGTATTTTTTTTTTAAAAAAAAAATTCACTGCCTATTGGTATTCAGGGCAAGTTCGGGCTAAACCCGTATCCATGCACACCCCAACTATGCGACCTGGCAGCGGCGTCCCCGACTACGCGAGCTGTTGGTAGCTTGTTGCCATGTTAGGCGTGGACGGCTCTTTTAAGCATTCACCATGGAAAGAAAGAATTATTTGCTGGCTCTGATTTCAGTCGTTGCCTACGCGACTTCTCCTTACCAGCAACGCTGCCTGCATGCATGACCTTCTGCATCTCCCTTCGCCCATTTGACGGCGAATCGGAAACCGATCAGTTACCTGGAAGCCCAAAATGCGCCCATTCGCTCAGGCGGCGATTGAGCACCTCTCCGTTGCGGGCACAGGTGCGGATTGACGCCCCGAATCCGGCAAGCTCTTCCACCACTGCGTGACCAATTCCACGAGTTCCGCCAGTGACAAGAGCGGTTTTCGCTGCAGCGACCATCTGTCGCGGCGGCCGCTGCTGCTTGCATCCGTCCGAGCAGCCATGCGATGTGACTGGAATCTTTCACTTGCTGTGGGTTTATGTAGCAAGAGGAGGTTAGAGTGGACTGGAAACGAAGACATCTATTCCCGTTTGGAGTGAGACATTGCCGACTACG
>JAYJMB010060467.1:0-20450 GCA_036873735.1 Pouteria campechiana | reverse complement strand
AGCACGCCTTCAAACGTAGTTGGATTTGCAACTGGTCACATTGAGATCAAGGACATGCTCAAGACCGGATTCCCGCTCAAGATTGCCAGCATCGCCGTGCTGTCGTTTTTCATACCGACGCTAGGTGGGTGCTCTTAATTGACACTTTGGACATACTTACATTTGATCAGGCAGTCCTAGTCGTTTATCAGGCAGGAGTGCAGGACACACCCATTGATAATGCCGCCAAAGCTAAAGGCGGCCCTCTTCCCCATTTGGGATGGCTTCACTTGCGTGTAAAGTAATTTTAATTTGGCCTGAAGGTTATTTACTCTGAGAGTCGAACTTGTGACCTAAAAGTTAGTGGCCAACCCTTTGATACCATTCTATTTGATTCAAATGGGCAGCTCAAACAATCCATTTTTACGCTGACATCAGCTGCCCGCATCATGATTTAACTGCCTCTGATTACATCTGAGGCAAATGCATAGTGGGCAATGCCTGATTCATGGCTGGAATGTCTCTTTCTTACACCAACATTTCATCTTAAACTTCAGCTGATCATGTGTTTGAATTTTTTATGCTTGCAGGAACAAAGGTTTTTGGTGCAGCCAGGCCAATTTGATCGAGTGTCATTTTATCAGCTCTGTTTTTAACAAGAAGTTGTCAAATCTCAAGGAAAATCCTCGACAGTGTCTAAGATTGGCATTAGCTGGGCGCAGGTGGTTCAAAAAGTACTTGCATGACCCACCTAAGGAGTTATCTGGCCAGATTCTGATGCATCTGGAGACCATTGCTCTAAAACCCACCATGTTTGACTCAAAACACTGGAGAATTGTAGTGAAGAGAGAGTCACTGTGAACTCAGCTCTGGAAGATGACCAAACAGCTACTCAAACCACATTGAGTCAGTTGATGATTAAATCAAATATAGGAAGCTGGTTTATATATTGTTTATTTTTCATTTACATACTTGATTAAAAGTATGGAAATCATGTAAACTCATTTCTTGTATTAGTTACCATGTCATGTTGAATCGACTTGTAGATTACAATGAAAGCAGCAGCAGCTTTGAGTCTTGGAAATCACCACAATTTCAATGGTTCACGCAATGTTAGGAGTTGGGAGTATCATCCATATCAGGCAATTAAGGAGTTTTTTGCGTGGTTACCCAGTCAGCGTCCAAAGATGATGCGCCACGCCATTAAGCCAAGCTCGGAAATTTGCGTGGAAGAAGTGGAGAGCTGAAACTTGAGCACTTTCGCACTGAAATTTCGCGAAAGAGAAGTTGCACACGTAGACGCCAACCTTGTATTCAACACTTATGGTTCCAACGGCTTGGAAATTTCATCTGAATCCTCATGAGCACGCTTTACCCTCCTACACCCTTTTCTTACATTATATTCCTCGCTTAATCCAAACTCAGTGTATATTCCTTGTACCTAATATTTCTTTTTCTTTTTAATCATTATTTTTATTTTTTAATTATCATCTTCACCATTTCAATCATTTACCACTGTATATTCTTTCATTTTCAATTATTTATTTATTTATAGTCATTCCACTACACTTTATCATTGCACATCCTATTATACTAATGATATTATTTTATCTTTTCTACAATACAATCTTCGATGCATCAAGCACTCAAATGTACCCTCTTTAAAATCCAACCAAATACACCCTAAGGCCAGGAATAGTGAAAAAGGGTGGAAAAGTTTTCACCCTTATGCCACCCTTTCTAATATAATTTTACATCAATTACCTAGCAATCTTTTATTATTATTATTACCCATATTTTAAATCATTATTCTCATCTTTTTTATACAAAATATATATATTTTTTCATATTTATTTATTTTTTTCTTGATCATTACATCCTATTGTATCACATCATTTGACCCTTCTTCCTCAACTTCTTCAGAACCATTTTTCCTACTTCCTTTTCCCATTCCTAAGCGAACCCAGATGCCTAAATTCAATGTGCCGTTTGAAAATGGTGATTGGTTAGTCGGGGTAGACTGATTCTAGCCAGGCCAAAACGCCTGCTGGATCCAAGAGCTAAATGGCAACGTATAGAATTAAGAGTGCAATTAAGTTTCACAAATCCAGAATATGAGCTAATTACATTTCTTTTGCTATATATATATTAATTTTACTTAGATAACTGATACACACAATCACACACACCCACCAATACAAGCCAACATACATGTACCAATTACAAGCATAGACAGCTTAATTTCCATCGGTGTAGCCAAAAAATAATCGGAATGCATCTGCAATTTGCGGGATCAGTGTGTCTTCGAACGCAAAGTTTCTTCTCATAATGAAGTTCTGTTCTCCACAGCAAACTGGATTTTGCGAATAAAATCATCGATGGCCATGGTCCCAATCTCCCCGCCAAACCTTGATCTGACTGTAACTGTTTGGTTCTCAACTTCTTTTGGGCCCACAACAGCCATTAATGGCACCTTCTGCTTCTCTGCTGTTCGAATGAGCTTGGGAAGGCGTTCGCCATGGCAAACTTCAGCTCGTATTCCATTGGCTTTTAGTCTCCTTGCCACATCATTGCAATAATCAAGCTGAAAATTGCATCCATGTCAAAATGAGCTTGGAATGTCAATAATTCAGCTTCCAAGAAGTCAGCTTCCAGGGGAAAAAGGTAAAAAGATAAAAAGATTTGAGAGAAGACAAGAAAGAAAAATGCACCCAACTACATAGCGAGCACTTGGCTTGGGTTGCACCAAAAACACATTGGAAATTTCTAGTTTTGAAATCCCAAACTGATGAGGTACATAGCAAGAACAAATTGACTCAATGCAAGAAACAAACTGATGTTGTCTGTTCTTCCAAATGAGAATTCTCTGACAAACTTGCAATGCCTCAAACTCAATTTCTGATGACGAGAGTTAAACATGTCAACCATCTCATAAAGTTGAATTACCAATGGCGAGAGTTAAAAATGTTAACGGTCTCATTCTTAACTTCTTTTTGATAAGCAAACGATGCTAACCTCATTAATACAGAACCAACATGCTTAGGATCTGATGATACACTTCCACTAGAATGTAGGAACCACCTACAAGAGAGTTAAATGGACTTTGCCCCCAGTATTTCATGGAAACACTGTATGTAGCATAGAAATCAAAGAATCTAAGGATGGTTTCGCCAGAAATGATGGTAGCCTAAAGAAATCTCTCTCATAAAGAGCTCAGCATATACTTTGTTCCTAGTTTCTTCCTTTAAAACAAAGTGTCGTGGTTTGTATTCGATTTTTGTCTCATTTCCCAAAATCTAGCTGTCAAATCCAAACATAAAAGAGATGAAACTTAAATTGAAGGATGACAATGATCAGTCAGAAAAAATAACAAAGTGAAAAACATAGGAATGTCAGGAATTGGGAAGACTGCACACACCTCAGTATCAGTGACTGGCAAAATACGAGCTTGGATTGGTGAAATCCACATTGGAAAATCACCCACATAGTGCTCTATCAGGATGCCAAAAAAGCGTTCGAGGGATCCAAGCACAGCTCTGTGAATCATTATAGGTTGTTTCTTCTCTGAGTTTGAGTCAACATAAGTTATGTCAAAGCGTTGGGGCAGGTTAAAGTCTACCTGCAAGAAGTAATGGCACTGAATGTTAGTCCATTGCAAGATAATCAATACATAAGAGCATGCATGCTCATGTATCCATTGCATAAACAATGAATTGAACTTCCAAGAACCATAAAATGGACCAATGACAGATTCTTAATAAATGCACACAGCAGGGCTAGAGATGAAAATACTAAATGAGAAGGCCCAGAATGAATTCTTCATGAAGGACTGAATGATCTAAGTCCTACATCTGTTGGTGGTTTCTAGCAAATAGCCCTTTGTTTTGATATCTAGCCTACAGACTTGCCTGCACAGTTGAACATTGCCACTTTCTTCCAAGAGCATCTTCAATCTTGAGATCAATCTTTGGACCATAAAAGGCACCTCCACCTTCATCGATTTGGTAGTCCCAACCCTTGCTATCCAAAGCATCTCGGAGGGCAGCAGTTGCTTTTTTCCAAATATCATCACTACCCACTGATTTATCTGGCCGTGTGGAAAGATTGACCTCATACTTCCTAAAACCAAATTGCAGCAGGATTTCTTCAGTCAGATCCAAGACACCTCTGATTTCATCCTTAATTTGATGATCAAGACAGAAAATGTGTGCATCATCCTGCAAAAGGAGTAGAATGCCATTATTTGACATTACATCACATCCAGCATAACCATGTCTGAACAACCATATTTTGCATTCAAACAATTAGATCCACCCAGAAATATGAATTGATCCATACAGATGGTTATCTTTTCGCTCTGCATTTGGGGGTCATTGCATGATAATAAGAAGTCGAGAACCACATTGTGCTGGGTGCAATCCCCTCTACCCTTCCCAATAATAAAATTTAAATTCGTTAAACAAAAATAGATGAATAAACAAATGAAACAAACAGAAATTCCACTGCAGAGAGTAACAAATGTGAAGATCAGGCAGCACCATTCATACTAGGGCTGACAAATGTGAAGATCAGGTGGCACCATTCATGCTAGGGCTAACGAATGTGAAGATCAGGCAGCACCATTCATACTAGGGTGAAAAAATGTGAAGATCAGGTGGCACCATTCATAGTAGGTCATTGACCTATCAACCAACATTCACTGGAATCAACCCTTTTGGAATGTCATCTTGTTTTTCTTGAACAGTAACAGTGCCAGTGTTTGAACCCTGTACAGATAGTCACACCGGTTAAGTGTCTATCCTTGAGCTATGCAGTTGGCAGATCATCTATTGGAATGATTAGATGTCACATACAAATATGAACTAACATGCTGGAACTTATGCTAGTTATAGAACAGAATTATTACCAAACTAGAGACCGACACATCTCCAGTAAATATGTGAAAAAGAAAAGGGAGAAAGTGGAATCCCTTACACAAGAGAAGTGCCTAAAGAATAAAAACTATGAAACTCTCAAAATATACTACACATTTCTGCAAAAGAGACATGACCATTGCACTAAGGATCAAAAGTCCAAGCCATTTAGTATCAAGGTCTTACATAATGAATACAAAGGACAACAACATACCTGGGTGAAACCTCTAACACGGAAAAGGCCATGTAAGCTTCCAGATAACTCATATCTATACACTGTTCCTAGCTCTGCAACTCTAATAGGAAAATCTCTATAAGAATGGAGCTTTCTTTTATAAACTAAAATATGGTAAGGGCAGTTCATGGGTCGAAGTTGGTAAAGCTCATCCTCAATTTTCATTTGATCGTACATATTTTCCTTATAGAAGTCCAGGTGACCACTAATCTTCCAGAGATCTCCTTTTGCAACATGCGGAGTGTACAGAAGATCATAGCCATGTTGCATATGTATTTTTTTCCATTCATCTTCAATAATGTGCCTAATAATGGCACCTTTTGGATGCCAAAACACTAATCCTCCACCTGCTTCATCCTGCAAAAAGAGTCCACAAGAACTTTAAAGTGTATCAAAAGGCTACTCTTCATATACTTCAAGAGAAAACGATGATTGAAAATTTGCTAGTAGTAATAGGATAGGCAAGATGGTACAACAGAAATTGTCACAGTAATGAAGGCCTCTAGGATGCTAGTCCCATTTCATTCATTTTCTTGAATTGACAAGATTGGCAGTGTGGAATACCTCTTGCATGATATTTAAGAAAAATAAATCATTTTTGGGATGCAGAGATTTAATGCCCCTGGCAAGCACCTAACCTTGCAAAGGAAATCATGGGTTTTCCACATAAAATTAGGTAATATCAGATGAACAAGGGGTACATAGGAGTGGATACAATCTGGGTAACAAGAATAGGAGTGGATACAATCTGGGTAACAAGAAATCTCAATAGGTGTTGATGCTGAAAAAGTGACAATGGGTTTTTGCAGACCACTGTTAATCCCTTGAGGTGCACTGCAGGAAGCATCATGCTGTATCCAATAAAATGGGAAAAACTAGAATATTGTAGTGAATTCCTTGCAAATCACACTGATAATGAGGACTGCAGCTCACTGCTCTGTTCATTCAAATTGGAAGTTAGATAAACATAACATAATTTAAAGGCCAATTAATATGATCAGTTTTTATTGTCATTTGAATTTGATACTAATTGTTTAGAGGAGGGAACTGATTGACAGTGCTCACATCCAATAGAAATAAGCGAAAAAGGTGAATTTGGATATTAAAGCCACAGGTACCTATAAAATATTTAACATACTACAATGGCACAATTATAATGTGTAGTAGCAAAAACAACTGTTTTACAAGGAACCAATTTACTCTTTACATTTTAGTTGCCCTTTGCTTAAGACTTGAGAGACTTAACTAGCAATTACAACTGAGAATTCAAAACTAAATAGATAAATAAATATAAATTAATTACAGTACAAACTATGGCTAGAGGATCTCTAAGATGAGGAGAATTTGGCTTTGAAAGTGCTACAGCTATTTTAGCACACATGCATCCTCCTCTAGCATCTAGTAACTAGATTTATCCTTGGGCAGTATTCGAGACTGAAAATCAAACAAAAGCGGGTGGGTTTCAGAACCTGTAGTGAAAACAGGTCAAGATCTTGACCCAGTCTCCTATGATCACGACGTTTTGCCTCCTCTTTAAAATGAAGGTACGCTTTCAACTGTTCTTCAGTCTCCCAAGCTGTGCCATATATTCTCTGCAGCATTGGCTTCTTTTCATCTCCTCTCCAGTATGCCCCAGCAACTGATTCTAATTCAACAGCTTTCTTATTGATATTTCCAGTTGAATCAACATGTGGTCCAGCACAAAGGTCCCACCATTCATTACCTATGAAAAGACAAGCAACACAGTGAGAAAATTTTAAAAGAATAGTAAAGATAATAATATCAGTACTACATCCTAAACAGCAGCTCGAAAGGATCCAACTTTTTCTTTTCCTTTCTTTCCTTCTTAATTTCTAAACAGAGCAAAGACTATACACAAACAAGAGCAACAAAACTGACCGATATGATAGATGGTGATTGGTTCTTCCTTGATACTTTCCAAAATCTCCAACTTGTATGGTTCATTTAACTCCATTATTCTTTCCTGAGCTTCATCCCTGGATACTTCTTCTTGTATTAAAGGCAGATTCCGGCTAATTATACGATCCTAGAAATGACATAAGAAATAAATTCCATACCCTGGAATCATAAGCTAATAAATAACTATCCAAGCTATATTTCAAAGATTTGAAACTTAAAATAGTTAAAGCTCCAGAATTTTCATACCATCTCCTTTTTTATCCTTTTCAGATCTTTGTCAGTTAAAGGCTCCATATCAAAATCATAATAAAATCCATTTTCTATCCACGGACCTATAGTCACTTTAGAATCTGGAAAGAGCTTCTGAACAGCCATAGCCATCACATGCGCACACTGCAATCATGCACAAAATCTGCTAGTCAAAACAGACATTTAGTGAGATAAATGAAATAAGCCCTGTAATGTGCAGAAAGCCAGTAGATTCTGATCAAAAGAGAGAAATTGAAGGCAACAATAAAACTATACATGCTTCAATTTATGATTATCACTGTGAGCATCTTCATCAAGTAGTTTAGGTAAAAACAAATATAGAGATTGAGAGAGTATGTTTTGGAACTATCTTTTTTAAAAAAAGTAAAAATAAAAAATAAAAAATTGATGGCACATTAAGGTAACATCATGCATGAAGCAATGTTTAGAAAACTGGACCGAAGGTTGAATCGTTTAAGTGCCCGGTTCCAGTTCAACCGGTGGAGCGAATTGGGTTAAGTTGGTGATGTCGGCATGATATAATTATAATAATAATTATAATTATAATTAGTTGTCAATGCTTTCACCAATTAATGAGTTTGATTTTTAAATAAGTATATTTAAAGTATATTTAAATTAATATAAGTATATTTTGTTTATTTATTTATTTTTTATATTAGAAAAAAAAGAAGAACTGGTGATCTGCCTCAACCGGACCGGTGCCTCGGTCGGTTCCCAATCCAACCGGTCGAAGCGGCTGGTCTGGTCCATATGTGCATGATAGATCCCATAAAAATAGATGTGAAAAAGCTCCACATGATTTTAGCAGTTATCATTGGAAATAGTAATACACCCACTCAAGTTATTCATTCCAAAACCTGCACAATCATTTGTAACTGCCAGAATTCTGAACTCCCAGGTTCAATCCAGAAATGGTCAAGAGAGTCAATTTCACTAGTTATAAAACAACTGCAATTCTAAAATTCTCACTAAACTCAGAGTCCGTCAATACGTTAAGATGCATAATACAAACAAAATAAACAAATCAAACATAGTTGGATACAAACAAAATTCTAATAACCAAAATCAACAATAGTTGGATATAAACAAAACTCAAATAACGAAATCAACAATAGTTAGATAAAAACAAAATTCTAATAACGAAATCAACAATAGTTGTTTAAAGATTCTATCTTTGCTGCCATATCGAGTTACATTTCACTGGTAAATCACTACATGATCATTCAACATCGGCATTCGAACTCGCAAACTTGAGAACAAGACGAGATTTGCTGCCAATGGCAAGCATTTTCCCATGAGGATGTTACGTTCAGTTGAATTTCTCATCTTAATTGTCTAATTATAGACACCCAAATCAAAAGACATGCTTTCCTTTGCCAATCCACAAAGCGCCACAATACGGCAATGCCTCGGGTCACCCAACCGTTGGACCCGCTGCTAGAATTGAAAAGCAAGCACATTTACAGGGGAAGACCCAGGCCCATTATCATACAATTCAGGGCAAGGGCTTTACCGAGTGGCGAATGCGCAGTAATTTCTCGGACGAGTCGTTGGACGGAAGAACGACTCTCTCCGCCTCCTCCGGCTCCGAATCTCCTCCCATCCTGTCGTCGCCAACCTTCTCCTCAGATCCGGCGACATTGGCAGTAGCTTCTGCGGTGGAGGAGGGGGCATTTGCGGAGATGCCATGCGCGGAGATCACAGCCCTAGGTCTGGCGGAGGAGAGGGAGACAAGCTGTCGGAGAGGGAGAGGAGAAGAGAAGCAGGAGAAGTGCGGAGGGTTTGACAGGAGTTTGGTACGAGCGGAGGGAGATGAGATGGAAATGGACGGATAAGATGCGATTCTGTGTACAACGTTCATCTCTCTCTTGTTCTCTCTCTCCGCCGCAGCTGTTGCTGTGTAAGAAGACGAATGGCGGATGTTTTGGCTTATCTCATCTTCGTTTGAAAACGTGGTTAAATACTCCGGCGGAGTACTATGGTGAGGCACGTGCACTTGAATGGATGTTGGCAGAATAATCTCTTGTGGAAATTTATAAAATTAATTATACCAGTATAATGTTATATTATCATAATAAATATTTTTCAAAAATATTAATGTTATCTCTTCTAATAAAAAATAATAAATAGTTAATGGACTAAACATACTCTACATTAGTGTTATTAGACTGATCGAATTACGGTCTAGCCGGTTCGACCGGCCCGTCAAACGGATGAACCATTTATTAGTGAAAGACTTATATATAATATAATTTAAAAAAAATTTAAATTATAGATATGAATTTAAATATATGTATTTTTTCATAATACTATATTACTTTAATATATTTTTATTCTATCAATAATATTAAAATAAATTAAATTTGCCATTGTATCGAACTGGGCCAGATTAACCGATTTGACCGGCCGGTCCAGTCCGTTCAACACTTATGTCCATGTTACACTCTCAAATTACTTTTTGGGGATTTTGATTGGTTGGGGAAAGGAAATGAAAAATTCTAAGGATTGAATTCGCTTTATGGTTGAAGTGATCTTTTTTACGCCAGTTTCATCTTTGCTTATATGGAGACAATTAAGATACTATGTTTTCTTATATATTATTGATTTTTATTAATTTTATTGTTGAGGACTATGTCTGTCTTTGCTGTCAAGAAGGAATGTCAATATTTTGTGTGGATTAAAATTACAGCAAATTGCTATAAATGAAGCTGAATTACATCTATAATATATTATTAATTATAAACTATATCACCTAGTTATAAGCATTAATATTTAACTATAACATTAGAAAACTAAAATAATAGATGATCAGTATACACATCATGTATGCAAATAAATACGTATTAAAATCCTTTGTAGAGCATATTTAATTGTCAATAATCATATCCATGCTGTTAATATTGAATTTGATGAATTCTACTTAAAATAAAATGTAACATAATGATAATCAAAGAAGTTTATAATTTTTAGTAGATAAAATTTTCTAAGTTGACAGATAATTCAAATTAAATACCTTTAGTCATTACGGGAGTATTATAATTTTAGATAAACATATACTTTTTAAATTTATTTTGTATATTGTTATAGCAAGTAACTATGCAGAAAATCTTTGCTAGAAGAAAAACTCATATCATAAACCGTGTTAACTAAGGAGAGTATGTCAGGATTAATTTGAGTATAACAACACAATTCACTGATTTTGGATTCACCAGACAATATCAAGAACATTTAATTTATAAAATAACTGCTGAAAACACATGATAATATAAATTGTAATTCTAATTAATTATAATTAATCAATGATCATCACGTCACATCTTATTTTTCTTTGGTGAATTACTTTCTTGTAAGTTTGTATGCAGAAAATGTATAAATTGATTTTGTGGTACTAAATCTTCTTGAATACGACAATGATAACATCATGGGAATTAAGTTGTTATATTGTTATATTGTATTAAACGAATATTTGACGTAGAACGAAATAATATGAAGAGGTTCTAACTTATAATAAATTAAAAATTTATCTAATCTATTATATGAGATTCACCCTAAGTTTTGTCCTATTAGCTATCAATATTGAAGTATCGGTAATGCCACCAATTTTTTTCAATTTAATTAATTTTTAGTTATTATACAAATTGTTGTTATATAATATAGTATTTGTTACATTGAAATAAATAAATTTATCGCTATCTCTATTTGTAGATGTCAATATGTAGATGTCAATAATTCTCATAGCTAAAATACAGCATCAAGCACCATTTAACTTTATTACTAAAAAAGATAAATTAGAAACTGAGCAAAATACTTAGTTTTTAATAAAAAAAATATGATATTATATACTCATTCCACAAACTATATGATGATCTATTATAGTATTGATGTCAATACCCTATATTGATGTCAATATATTTATCATTATGTCTATGTAGAGGTAAATCATTTTAGTCACAAACATATATGGCTGGTAATATTTAAATTTATTATTAAAAATTAGATAAAATAAAAATAAAAAAATATTTAATTTTCTTAATAAAATTTAAATTAATTAAGTCATAAAAATAAAAACTCAAGTTGTTCATTGAACCATTAAATAAAAAAAATATAAAAATCAAATAAAATGACTTTTTTCTAATTTTTTTATAATGTATTCCACCATGTTATGTGTTACAACCGATCCTTATTTGCATTGGTTACTTTATTCTTCTAAAGCAAAAAATAGTCCTATCACCTATTTAATGACACAAAATGTGGCTTTTGGTTTATGAATGAATTGTAAATAGCTTGGAATTGTTTCCAAGTTACATATGTTGAAATCATTCTAATGCAACCGTGAGAATTGAGATTTGTTGGAAGCCATTAAGTATTCTGATTTTTATTTTGTGTAATGACATTATCATATTTCATTGGGTTTACTTTTTTATCACTTATGTTGAGTTAAGTGTATAATTTTGATTATTAACAAAACCTAGTTAATGACTTGAATTAAACTAATGACATGTTGTTAAGATTTTTGAATTCAAAAGAGACTTTCAAAGGATGCAAAAATGTTCAGAGAGACGTTTAGAGGCTTCAGAGGAAGCTTCAAAAGTTCTAGATTTATGACTGGAAGTTTCTGAGGAGGCATTCTAAATTTAGAGGATAGTTCATTAGAAGCTTTAAAGAATAAAGAATAAGTTTTAGAAGAAGCATTCAAGCCTTCAGAGGGAACATTTAAAAGCTGCAGAAGTTTCATAAGAAACTTCAAAAGTTTCAGAGGAAAGCCTCAAAATGTCGCGTCTCAAGTTTCATAGTATAATTTAGAAGCTTTAGAACTTCAATGCCAAAGCTTCATAAGTTGCATCTCAATCTCCGAAGTAAAGTTCAAAAAATGCAAAAGCAATCAAAAGTTATGTTTAGAAGAAGTTTCAGAACTCTAAAAGTTGCATCTAAAAATTGTAAAGAAAGCTTTAAAGCTTCAAGCTTCAAGGAATGCATGTGGAATTCCAAGAGAAGTAAGTTTCAGTAGAAACACTCTAAGTTACAGAGAATGTGTCTTAAGGCTTTATTGAGAACCTTTAGAGGATGCAAAATCTACTTTAAGAAGCTTCAAAAGATTAGAAGATGACATTAATAAAATCCTAAACACCATTCAGAAGTTTAATGTGTTTCAAAAATGAGCAACAACATTTCAGATTATGAAGAAGCCACCATAACATGTGAAAGCCAAGACCATAAGCTTCAAAACAACTTTAAAGTACGTTCAGACAAAGAATTTCACGCTTCAGAGGATTTCATTTGCAAGCAAAACGAGTCCAGAACATGTTGAATGTCAGATGATCTGAAAGCTACACAAGAAAGTTTTAGAACACGTTTAGAGGATGAACTCCATGCTTCAGCACTTAGACGGAATAATCGGAGTTTATGCAGAAATGTTCGAGGCTTCATAGCATTTTCAGATGATGAATACACCTCAGAAGGGAAACAATAGCCTTTAAAATTGTTAGTCGCCAAACGAAATGAAGTCGATATTTAGAAGATCTAAAGAGAGCTTCAGAAGCTCTCAAGAAATGCAATAATGCTAAATAACTAGGGACCCGACCTTAAAAAGTTTTAAAGTTTAACTTTAAAAGTCTGAAGCATATTTATGAGGTATTATAAAAGATATAGGAGGTGCGATGTTGAACAGATATACGACATTCACAAGTTCTAAAGTTTAATTTCAGAAGTTCTGAAATGCAACCTGCCTATTATGAATGTTGCAAAGTCATGAATTTTTGAGGTCTAAAGAGTTAACTTCAGACATTTGAAGCCACGATGTTTCAAAATGGTCAAAAATTTAAACATTTTTCTTACATTAAATGAGCTTTACTATAACACCTGTGGTGTTTGAAATCTACTCATTTGAAAATGGATAGAGTTTATTCTATGAAGTTGATAAATGTCACTATTTTGAGCTATATAAAGTTAACGAAAGGAAAAGAACTTAAGGGGTGAAATTGAATAAAAGCATATTTATGATTAATGTGAATGACCTACGAGAGTTATTATATATATTGTAATGTGTGTGGAATATTAGCTTAAGTCTTGGATGCATTTTGGAATAAAAATGGCATATGGAGTCACCTATAGCAGAAAAATTTGGTTAGAAATAATTGAATAAGTAATTTTTGATAATTGACCTCAAACAAGTCTCAATTAATGTATGTGATGTATGAGAAGTGATTATTGGGAGATTTGAAATATTTTATATAAAAAGGGGACTGTGTTGATTTTTCATAAGTAAAAATGCTGAATTTGAAAAAGAGTTCATTGTGATTTAATTTGAACATAGATAGTGGACTAATGTGAAAATTTGCTCAATATGAAAGTTGTAGGCCATGAAATTATCTGTCCAATAGAAAAAATCACTTAATTCCAATATTATATAAGGAAGTTATGACTAATATACTGAAGTTATTCCAAATGACTGAAAAATAACAAGATGAATGAGATTGGTCAACTTTATTGAAAATTTTAACATATTTGTGGGATGGTTTGGAAAAGGTTGTTAAAATAACAGTTGTATCCCTTAAAGTTATCTTTCTAATGCCTTAAAAATCAAGTCATTTGGTCATTGTATGTAAAAGTTATGCTCAAATTACTAGCAGTGTATTGGGACAGCAGGTTAGTGTCACGACACAGGTTTTATATGTCACGATACTGGGCAATTAGCAAAATCTGTGTCATGACACAGGTTTTCTATCTTATGACACTGGGCAGTCAATGAAGTAAATGTTGCAACACAATTTTCCTATATCGCGACACTAGTTTTGTGGCACGCCGGAACACCGAAAAATGTAACTTTTTAAGCCTAAATCCCATTTTGTTTTGTCATTTTTCATTCCGTTTTGCCTCTCCCATGCCTTAGCTTCACCCAACCTCATTTTGCCCATTTTCTTGCTATTTTAGCTTGAAATTTTCTGTGATTAAGTGAAGAACTCCTAAATCTGTGTTTAAATCTAAGTTTTAACATTTTGAATGGGGAAAGGAGGAAAAAGAGTCAATTTTCTTCAAATGGAAGATGTCGATGGGAGCATGGAGCTTGGATCTTCATCTATGGGTGTCAGTTATGCTTAATTCATAGTGTAAGTTTGTTTTGCCCATCTGAATTTAGATTTAAGCTGAATTAGGGTTTTGTAAATTTCTAGAATTTTGGTAGAAAATGATAAATTTGGTATAGAAATCATTAAAGAAATAGTTTTATGGGTTGATTATCATGAATTGGGAATGATTTGGCATAAGAAATCATGATTTTAGCTAAGCTAGGGTTTTAATGAATAGTAAAATTTGGAAATCTTATGAATTTTTTTAAAATTATTATAAGATAAATGATTAAATGCATGACTATGATATTTTAAGGCATGTTTGGATCAATTTGGTCCAGTAAAAATGAAATTTGTGTTATGCCCTAAGTCAAGGTTAAAGAAGATTTATATGTTTGGGTCATGTAAGCCACAAATTGATGGTATTAAATATCTAATTAGATCGTTACGGAAGTTAATTACCTACCTACCAGTTATATTATATGATGATTATATATGAATAAGAGTAAAATTTCTTAAGAAACTTTGTCAAATATGTTAAATTTTGATTGTTCTTATATAATATGGATATGAATAACCTATATGGCTTTGTTGTGGTAAGAGAGATTAGAGTATTTATGCTTAAAAATGATATGAACCATGATAGAATGATATAAAATGTCCAATGAATGAGGATTTGATAACCTCATTGATTGGAAATGTATAAGAAAAGTAATTGTTTGGCTTGATATATTTGAGTAAAATCATCTTGTAATTGAACGAAATTATTACCCTATACAAGATTATCTGAGAAGGATGAAAAAGTTCAGAACTTGATAGTGATGATTGGGACTAAAAGCCTGAAGTAAGTAGGCAGTTATTTTCATTAGATAGCTAGGGGTAATATTTATCCCCTTTATTTAAAATCCGGGTATGTATGTTTTGATTGGGGATAATGGATATCTTATGTTTACTTAAGAATGATGTTGTTTAATTGACGTTGTTTAGTTGTTAGGGATAATAGGTATCTCTTGGTTTTGTAAAAATTGATGTTTTGTTTAACTTGGATGTCTAATGGGAGGGATAGAGAAGATCCTTTTGTAGTGTATTTAATTTAAAGATTAGTCCAATGTGAGTTTGATTGATTGGATGGAAATAACATGGAATTCTTTATTTAATATTAATCGATAAACATATATCTGTTTATGCTTAGTTATAATGATGGATATGGATTATTTGATATGAAATATGCTAATGGTGGATTAATTATAGTTTAATATATTTGTCTACTTATTAAGTTGCCTGGACTCACGCCTTCTTGTTTAATTTTTAGTTGACAATTCAGGTGAAGAATCCCCATTGTAGATTGGGACTGGTAAGCAAGATGAGAAGACATATTCTTATGGTGTGACTGAATGTTGGGATTAGAATCTCATTATATATATAATTGTATTTAATGATCTCAATTGATGTACAATTGTAATTAATAGATTTTAATTGAGGTATATTTGATATTGAAGAAACTAAATTAATATATTGTTAGTAGTGACATGTATAAATGATTTAATTATTAGTTTGTTAATAAATTTTAAGGATGTAGATTGCCATTATGATTCTACCCAGATCTTGGGCTGTGGGTGAGTGGGTGTATATATTTAGAATTTACATTATTGCTTTATTATATTTAATGAATAATTATATAGGTTAATCTCCAATATTTCAAGGGACACATTATTCATTTCTTTTTTAGAAACTAATCGAGTTCCAAAATGGGACTCGAGCACTCCACCCTAAAAGTGGGCAAATTTAGGTGAAAAACAGTGCAAAATAATAAGTCGTGCCTCAGAAGGTGGGGCGTGACATTACCTATCCCTAATAACTAGAATTTGAATCCTACTATAAAGGGAGTAAATCCGGGATGTTCAAGTTGTTATTAAAGTGATTATTGAAGAATTCATTGAGTTTTAACTTTCATACTCTCAAGCAACCTTAGCTAGGCACTCAATCTTCTTTCATAATCTTTCAAGGCTTGTGTCTACAATACAAATGGAAGATACTATGTAGTAAAGTGAGCTTACAAAGATCAAAAGACTTCCCCCGTGCTTACAAAGAAGTGGTACAAATGTCTAATTCTTTCTTTCTTATTTTTATTTGTGTATCCCTTGCGTTGGTATTAGACCAAACTCAAGAAGAACAAGGGTGATTGTTGGTGTGTCTTGCAATCAACTTGTTAGTTTATACACCTCTAAAAGTTGGAATCTAGAAAATTGCAAGTGATACTAATTTATGCCCTCTAGAGCTGGAATCTAGAAGAGTATAAGAAGCACTAGATTACATCTCATAAAGCTATAATCTAGAAGAGTATAAGCGACACTAGTTTACGGCCCCTAGAACTGAAATATAGAAGTGTGCTAGGTGTCATTATATGAGATAGTAAAACCCAAGGCACAAAGGGTATGCTCTTGAAAGGGTGGAGTAGTGAGGTTATCCCAAACCTCTATACATCATGCCTATTGTTTGTAGTTGCATTAATTGCTTGCACTTTACTTTTCATTATATATATTCAATAGCAATTCATTTAAAACAGAGAAAATTTAATTAATCAGGGATTGAGCTAGAAAATTTTACAAACTTAGTTTACTCCTCTCCTCTTAGTTAAGCCAAGCCTCGTAGGGACCAACAACTTATAGTAATCAATGAACATATTTATATTTCAAAACATTCTTATTACGTTGTGGTATATGCAAATCAAAAAATTATTACATAAAATGAGATAATGGAGATAACTAAAATTTATGAATGGGATTAAAAAACATGAATGTAAGTACATTCGTCTTATTATTTAAAGTGAATGGTTTCCAATAAATGCATATATTTTTGCTCTAAATGCATCAATTTAGCAATCCATGCCATCCGAAGTATTACTCATATGTAGATAAGTGATTATATTAAACTGTTGGACGGTTTGGATCTCTTATTGTCTATTTTGTTGAACTGGAAGTTGGTTTTATCCTAATACGGGTGGGATTTGGCAAACTGAAAATAATGGATCCTATTAGGTAAGCGCCTAAGCTTGACCGCTGGCTTGACCGTGACCGAATTTCACTTGACCATGACATGATCCAGCACAAGTTAAATTCACGGGACCCACCAAAGATTTTAGCAAGATTAAATAATTTCCTTGATGAAGTGGGTCCCACCGTGGCCACTAATTAAATGGACAGTTAACCTCCCCATCACACGCAGTGCCTAAAAATGAGTGGTGGCGGATATATATCAAGTTGCATGGTGTACAATCTACCAGCAAAACCTGTGGTGTTGAACGCATGTGGAAGTCTTTTATAAGCCACATCCCATCCCTCCCAAACCCCACTAGTTAAAAAATTCCTAACACCTTGCGCGTAGGCTGCACCCAATTTCGGGCAATGTAGCTGACGGGGCTGTAGCCGCACTACAGCCCCTTTGGGTTAATCAGCCAATCCATCACATGCACACAAGCCAGGTGTGTATCATCAGGATGCGGGTATTTGTGGCTGCCATTAGGAGAAAGATCAGAAAAATGGTAAGAGGACGTGTTGCTGACGAGCACACAATCATCAATCAGACCAATTTGCAGGGTGGTGGGGATTGGAGAAGAGATGATGCAATGGTTTACAGGATTTTCCCGGCACTTCTTCAATCTATTACGATCATTTCGAGACGTGGGATGGGGAGTAGAGATGATGAATTGGGTCATGTAATGCAAGGCAACGTTATGTTGTGGATGGTTTATGTATAGAAAAGATTAATTAAGTGGTGAATCCAAATCCATGCATGGTCGAATTTCCATTTGCTACGTTTGTCTATGATGAGCTGAATAAATTCAAAATGTTGGGAAAGGGCACGTCTTGTTTCATGCATTGTTAATCGGACTGGACCGGCCGGTTGAACCAGTTCAACCATGAACCGGTCTGATTTAATAGTTTTTTTCACTTTTAATATCTTTAATGGAATAAAATAATAAAAAGTAATATAACATTATAATAAAAGATCTATATATTTAAATTAACTTCTACAGTTTAGATTTTTTTAGTCATGCTATATTATTTTTTATTTTTTTTCTAAGGGAAAAAAAAAACAATTCATTTGGTTGAACCAGGTAGTTGAACCGGACGTCTCACCGGTCCAGTTTTCACAACACTAGTTTCATGGCATGAATTTCTATAAAATCCGGACACAGCTTTTTCGGCTGCCAATTGCACAATCCCCTCTTTCAGGCTGGTTGATTGCAGGACAATGAATCACTGGGTTCCAAATGCTATTCCACAGGCACTTTTTTTCACGAGGATTGCCAGGCTTTAGATGGTTTGCAACTTTTTCCTTTTTTCTTTGCACATTTTCTTTTCGATATAAATCAACAAAAACACATGAGATTCCATGAAAGCATTTGCATTGAAATATCAGTGAAAATTCAATCCATGCATTAAATTTATTCCCATTTATTTAGCTAAAATTTTAAAATTTATCTAATTGGAAACTTAGATGATCCATGATATGAAAAACGTTTAAAAATAAATATCATCTATCCGCTTAAAAATTTAGGTTTAGCTATGGGTTCTATGGGATGTAATTCAAATATCCATTCCATTGAAAATTTTCTTTATACTTGGAATTCTACGAAATTTCATGTTTCGAAGCTTTCTTAAACAACTTTAAGTTATTTTGGATAATTTCATGTTTTGTCATTCTTTTAAACAATATGCATTTCTTAAATTTTTTATTAATTTTTTTTAGTTCTTGATGAAATAACTTGTGCCAGTTTTATAAATGATCAGGTTTGGTGTAAATATCACATTGGACCACAAACAAACCATTTATATAAATATTTCAGTGTAAGCCTTGGCATTAAATCCAATGTTATCAGAATTGTATTGGTGGTTGAATTGGTCAAGCATTCAATTCATAGTACAATCAGTTTGACCGGCTAGGCCAGTTCAACTAATTGAACCAATTTTTTTTTCTTTTTGAAAAATTAAAAAGATAATACAATATAATTTTAAAAAATCTGAGCTATAGACTTAATTTATAAATATATAGATCTTTTGTATAATAATATACTATTTTAATTTATTATTTTATTTTACTAATAATATTTAAGTTTTAAAAAATTATTATTCGACCGAACCGGGTTAGTCCAGACCTGTCAACAGACCGGTTCACGGTCCAGCCGGTCCGGTCTATTTTTCATACCAAGACAATTTTTTCTCCTGTTGATTTATCTATTCAATGGCCTGCTTGATGAATGGACTAGATTGGTACATTAACCAGTTTACTTTATCAATGAAGATATTTTCTACCTGCTTTACGTACATATCATTTCCATCACAGCACCCCAAAGCGAATTCGCTTGAATCTATTCCTTTTTTGAGTCTTGACCACAAAAAGAAGAAAGAAATAAAAATCTGAACTGAAGAAGACAGATGTGAAAAATATTCAATTAAGGGTTACATAATTAAGGGTTTGATAATCCTATTGGGCTTAATTAACAAAATGTGTTTTGAGATAAAACCTATCTTCAAGTCCAGCATTTGACTTTATCTGGTAAATAGGCCAAGTTAAAATTTTTATAAAACTTAATTATAGATTACTCTATATGGGCTTACAAGAAAAACTCATTGTTTGAACATATATGCATGCACATGGACAAATAAAAATGAAAAAATTAATTTTGATTTAGGTCACCGAAGCTTGAGTTTGTCTTGATGCTTCCAAGTTAAGGTCAAGCTAGCTTATGATGTTTTCAAGTCAATATCACATATGGGCCTATGGCAATGTTGCACCTAGGTAATTACTTCAATTTTCCACTAGATAGGTTGGTGGCCCTTCTCATATCTTCCACTAAATAGGGTTAGGACCACCACACCCGTTGATTCAGATTACAGAGACATGGCACCATTCCCACAAACCAAAAAAACCAGTATAGAATGTGAGCTCAAAGCTACCATCCTTGAGCTAATGCTGCTGTTGCTTTCCTGTTGATTCAGATTACAGAGACATGGCACCATTCCCACAAACCAAAAAAACCAGTATAGAATGTGAGCTCAAAGCTAC